>CM022883.1:2755408-2803258 GCA_012654025.1 Pachypsylla venusta
TCCAGTTCCCTCCCTCATTTTTCCTCTGGATCCGCCCCTGATTTCATTCATAAAGAATAAAAGAAAGAAAACCTTTAGGACACTTGGTAGAACTATCAAATACAAGAAATAAAAATGACAAAAAACACTCGACTTTATCAATTTCATTGCTTGTATTTCATAAAGAATACTTATACAAAAATATCACAAGAATAGAGTTCTGGTTTGGTAGAAAATGGTAATAAAAACGGGTAATAAAATTAAAAATCTCCAAACACTTTACGTTTTTTATGTAGTTGCGTTTTTTTTTTACGGTTTGGTTGTGTTCCCAATTGAAAAAGAAAGTTCATAATTCATCCGTCTCCTTACAAAATCTCAAGAAGAAAAGAGACTATGCCGAAATTTAATGTGACGTTTTTTTTTTAACGTAGTAGAAAAACGTAATGGGAACACTCCAAATTAAAAGTATGAGCCGAACGTAAAAAAAAAAAAAACATAACACCCAAAAAAATAAAGCGTGAACTGCCAGCGGGAATGAAATATAAAGGTAGAATAAATTTTTTTTTTTTGGAAATTTTGAGCACTGTACGACGTTTCACTGAGTACTTGTCTCCCGATTGTGCTTCAATTAAGACAGAAGACTCTTAATGGTGTTACGGAGCGAACATTATAAACTAATGGTAGAGGGAAGTCCTGAGGCCAACCAAGAGGTTAATCTCTGAGAGATCACTTAGATCATAACAAATAGAACAGGAAGTGATGAAACTTACTTTATTTAACCCATGAAGCGAAGGGATGGTGAAACTGTAGCGCTAGTGTTAATAGAGTGACTTAAAGTCGGTTAGAATATTATGCTATCAGCGTAATCTCTGAGTTTGTGCACACCGACATCCTTATCAGTAGCTGAGTTTGTGCACACCGACATGTTTATCGGTATCAAGTGAGTTTGTGCATACCAACATCCTTATCAGTATCAGCTAAGTTTGTGTACACCGCCATCCTTATCGTTATCAGCTGTGCGCATCGACACGATAACGACAACGAGACAAAAAAATCGTACGTGTCATGCATCCTTTAATCTAAGCATGGGTAATTATAATTATGTCGTTGGTTGGTGTGCATAGTCTTAATATCACCTTCTGTGATAAGACGCACTCTAGTGGCTTTCCACATGTAACTGCATGCATTTTCATACTTTCTGTTACATTCATATGGTGAAACGTTGCGTCCTAATTGTCCTTAAGTAGATCTGACACAGAAGACTCGTTATGGTCAAAGAAAGGCTCGAAGCCAACGAAAAGGAAGAGGAAGATAAACTCTAGAGAGAGCGTTTATATCTTTCTGTACCAGATATGGTCGAATATTATGTAAATATTACCGGGAACAGTCCCAGAAATAGTTATAATAATCCATTATTACAATAACTTCGAACGTAACTTTCATCGGCAAAACTATCAATGACTGGAGCCAAAGTTTTCGATCAAACAGTCATTAGGTGGACAATTCATTTTCTTCTAAAGAATCCAGACGTAAGACATTCGCTTTGTTGACATAATTTAATGTAATAACCGCTGGAGACTGAAGCCAAGGTTCTCCGTCAATCTGCATGGGAGTCTTACTTAGCAATTTAATCTGAAATACAAATAGGCTAAGTGACAAAATGAAATCTGATTATTTTTAAACTAGGAAAACAGTCATGTCCCGCTAAAATAAACACTAATTTTATACCTATTGTTATACGAAATGGACACCAATGGAATGGACACCAATCTATGTATGATGACAAGGATTAGTGTTTATGTGGAGAGTGCCAGCACTTTATACATTCACAGGCTATTAGTTCTACGTACCAAGTCTACTCGGGATTTTTCTCCGACCAAAGATCGCCTCCCCTTTGTTTCGACGACAAAACCCCTCTGTTTGTTTCGACTATGGACAAGGCCGGATTAATAATAGTAGCACTTGTAGCACATGCTACGTGCCCCGCGCTTTGACAACTTAAACTAGATATTTCGACATTTCTGGGTTGACAATTGAAAAAACATATCATTTAGGCGGTGAAATCTAATTTAGAAAAGTACAAGTACCTTAGGTACCTACTACCCAGGAACTTAATAAAGAAACTTAGAAACTAAGTATATTTCTTAGAAGCTAAATAAATTAGCTTAGGAAAAGCCTCTGTATTTATTTATATGTATTATTATTTATTAAAATTAAATATTATTATTATTATTATAATGCCAAAACACGTTNCTACTAACCTCCCATATTTTTTTTAGCATGAGCGGTAACCATGTTTTATCGATATGTTGGTATACTCAGTTTTTTTCGCTTTTTCTATTAGCTGTAGGGTCTAGACCAAAAGGCCAAAAGATAATCAATTTTTATACTGGCTCCAAAAAGTAAACTATTTAGACGGCGCCGGCAAGGGTGGAGGGGACCCCGCTCTGTAAAAGTGCTACGGGCCCCGCGGAAGGTTAATCCGGCCCCGACTATGGAGAACTGATTTTAACTGAGTTACTACATACTCTTATGATGTTACTGAGATTTGACATTGAATATTGCATCATATTTTTGGTAAAAGTAGAGCTAGGATCAATCAAACAATACAAAATAATTGCCCGAAATGTAGATCACAATGAAACCATTTATTTGAATGCAGTCCTTACCAAACCAGAACATAATATAATATTGTGGAGTGATCCTTTTGTGACTGAGGCCTTCTCTGTTCTGAAAACACCGCAAATATCGTCAAAAATATTAAAATCAACATCACGATATCTCTGGCAACCTATCCTCTATATACTTACTTTAACTTGTGAGGCTTGTCCTAATTTGACAGGTTCTGAGAGTCCAACTTGTAATCTTGCCATATGGAATGATGAGTAGAGGGCCGTCACCTCCAACTTCTTATCGTCAATCTCCTGTTCTTGACAGGACGGTCTCTCCGATAAACTATCTTCACTATCTACAAACACAAAAAATATTAAATGGCTAGTTTAGAGTTATAATTTAACAGAAATTTAAACCAGTGGGCGTGGTCAGTACTTGGATGGGTGAACGCTTGGGAACACCACGTATCGTTGGCTTTTTCCGGCCCAACCCAGGCTGGGTGAGGTCAATGTGGGTAGCTGGTTTCCAGCGAATGGAGGGTAAAACCCCCGTCTTGAATGACTAATAGATGTTAAAGAGACGTTAAGCCAAATTAAAAAAAAAAAAAAAACACTAAGTAAAAGATCTGATTCAAACTGAACCAAATCCACCAGGACACAGACTTCAATGTAGCAAGAAACTACACGCCAAACCATGTCCTACTTGGTGTCATCCCCACATCTGAAGTAGATGAATCTGATAAGCGGCTCCCCAGATTTGCCACAGAAACACTGCTTCAGTTAAACTTGGAACAACTTTTAGGGGATTCGGCAATCCTCCTGGTTCAGTGGATATGTCATTGACATTGCACGCGGAGACCCGGTTTCAATTCCCGACGGGGTCGGAAAGAGCTTGTGATTTCGGGGTGCACTCAGCTTCCTGAATACTCAGATGCAGGCGTTGCTGACGAAGATATAAAGAATCGTATTTTGATCTGACAAGTGACAGCACCGTGAAAGATATATTCAACAGTAGTAGTATTTTAGTTGATTTTTGGATGAAAATCAACAAGATCAAATATCCAAGTTTACCAAGAAAGCACTAAAAGCCCTATTACCCTTTGTTACCACATATATGTGCGAATTGGATTTTCTCAAATGTTGTACTTGAAAAACAAGTATAGGAGTAAATTAGATGTGTCCCATGACATTCGCGTAAAAATAGTAATATTCAGCCTGATATTGAAGCAATTGTTTCTGATAAGAGTAGGTAGTACGTATCTCACCGGAACAGAAGGAAGTGGGTTCAAAACCCCACCTTTCTACTCACTCTGCCACTCTGTTTTACATCTTATCAGGTACATTTGCATGATTATTTTTTAACTTTAGCTTCTTTGTGGAATTATGTTCTCATATGTTAATAATTTTTATTTATTTTCCTTTATACAACCCCTTCCCCCAGGGTGGTGGTACTCCAAAAATTCGAAAAAATATCAACTGGTACTTCGTATTGTGAAGGTTGAGAACCCCTGGTCTAGAGGAATACATGAACTGGGCGGTAACCCTTTCCTCCGATTATAAATGAAGTTTTTTTTTTTATTGCAACGCTACTTTGTTTCTCCGGAGAGTAGATCACTATGCTTGTGAAATTTATACTACATTATAGATCGGAGGAATAGGTATAGAGAGAGATTAGTACCTGAAAAAATTCAAATCGGAGGAATAGGAGTTCCCAATTTGGGGACCCCAAAATATTATCGGAGGAATAGGACACCGGACCAAAGGGACACTCATTAAATCGGAGGATAAGAATGCTGCCCCATGAACAAACTACTTTCCTCTCTATAGTACATACATTGGAAAACTTGGCAGAATAAACAGGTTTCTCCGTGTAAAGATATATTCATGTGTCCTGGAACTTGGCATGGCGCACTGTCGTTATCTCAGATCAAATTTCAAAATGTTTGGTGTTAACCTCACAGAGATGGAAAAAAAGAATTACCTTGTCCAAGTTTCCAAAGATCTACTCCTGCTCCCCAGGATGGAATGTTTAAAATGACAACAGATTCAATGGCAGGCAATTCAATCCTATCAGAATCTAAGTACAATTCAAGTCTCTGTTCCAAATCTCGACACCCTCTCTCCATAGCTTGCTGCGTTCCAAATGTAAAATACAGAAACTGCAAAGAAAAAATGTTTGTAAACATCATCCTATCATCGTGGAACCCTTGGTTCTTACACTGATATTAATAAATATTCATTTACAATTCTGGGATTTACGAGAGTTCACCGTAAATTAAGGTCTGCACTCCGTCTTGAATGACCAATAGATGTTAAAAGAGACGTTAAGCCAAATTAAAAAAAAAAAAAAAANAAAAAAAAAAAAAAAAAAAAAAAAAAAAAAAAAAAAAAAAAGGTCTGCACGAGTTACCCTTGCAATGGAGCAAACTAGCCTAAATCGTCGTATTCCTTGGACCCCCAACACTATTCTAGCCAATCTTTATCTCACTGCGACGCTCCTACCAACTGTGAATTGAATATAGAGTTCTGTGGTTTTAGTTGGCCACCCCCTATTGAATCCATCGCAAATTGACGAATGTGTATGGAACCCAAGCCACGTCCCCGGTTACAATTAAATTTAAAAATTACCTACCCTCTTCCCGGTACCGGCGCAGAAACTTGTAAGCACTGTCTCGTCTGAAACTAATGGACGCCCGCGTCCGGCATATATGGTCTTCTACGAGTTTCCTACATCACTTCCGAATATTTTTTATATCCATACAATTTTCTCCATACAAATCAGTCAATTCGCGATGGATTTCAACAGAGTAACTATTGCTCTTTGTCCCGCGTATGATCCCGAGCCTTTCCAAATCTTTCATCCTGCCCAAACTAACTTACACTTATGTGATCTGCATGCCTGATTCTCAAGACAAGTAACAATCAACTGTATCTGTAAAGGCAGCTCTTTTTACTTTCCTTATCCTATAAAAAGTAAAGTACTGTAATGGGCTAAAATTTTTGATGTCGAGTTTTCAAAGCGAAAACACCAGAGCCCAAATCTCGGTGCTAGAGACTTGAAATTTGGTATGTATGTCAGTTTTATTCCATGAGCTATACCTTGTGGTGTCCATTCATATCAATTTCATACAAGAAATTGAAAAATACAACTTAAATTGAAGTTTAATATATTATTGGCCGCTAATGAGCGAATGAAGGCTGCTTTTTGGCGGTTCCGTATGAAACCAGATTGAAAAGAGCTAGAAATTGAAATTTGGTGCCAATTCATATCAATTTCATATAAGAAATTGAAAAATACAACTTAAGTTTAAGTGTAATATAGATTTGGACTCCGGGCACTTCAAAACGTATTTTGGCATTGATAACTCGACATCGAAAATTTCAGCCCATTACAATACTTTCTTCTTCTTTTTTTATAGATAAGGAAAGTCGTGTGATGTTCACACCAGATTTTTTATATACTCAACGGTTTCTATCCAATGCATCCTGAGAATATCTGATCCACCGGTTTGATTTGTACAATCGTCATGCGTACTTACCTTGTTAAATGCTCGACTACTAAATATATACAATGATGATTCACGTGTATTGTGGAAATCTAATGCCACTTGTGCGTCTACTCCCATACTCAGATAGTTATACATAAACATTGACTTGACAGTGCGCGTTAAACGTAATTGTCGAACAGGTTTAATTTCTACCAACCACCTGAAATTATAAGAATAAAAATCTAATACAGGGTGTTCCAAAGTAATGAGTTCAAATGGAAAGCGTGTTACTCCCCCCCCCCCCAAAAAAAAATGATTCTTTTCAAATAAGAGTCGTTTTCAGTCTAAGGGTAAGTAGGTACAGCCAAAAATTCAAAATTGAAAAGTACGGGATGAGCGAGAAAGATGAAATTCCATACAAAGTTGTTCCGTGCAAAAAAATATTGTTTTTTACCGTCTCCTAGCGATTTCATTCTAAAGGCAGTACCACCAAAGATCCAAATTTGACAAGTACCACTTCGAAATGAGCGAGAAAGCTGAATGTAGACAATTTAATGTAGAAATCTCGAAATTGTTGTTGAATTTCACTGACGTAGACAAGTATGGTTAAGCAGTTAGTAAACCTGTAATCTCAGTTACCTGTCTAGTTGAACGACTTTTGACTTGGTCAAATTGTCCAATATATTATTTACAGTATCTTTTTCTTTGTCATACAAAGGTCCCCATCCTAGAACACGTGATAGATCATTTCCAGTTCCCAAAGGAACAATTCCCAGACTTGGAGGTGGCTGAAAAAAGGACATTTGGGAAAATAAATTTTATATAACGTGTCTCGCTGACATATTTTAAGTTTTGTGAATAAAAGAAAAGCTCTCTCGTTGAGAGCAGCTCATTGTCGAGAATCCGAGCCGGCCACACACAATTCTTTCAACAAAATCTGATGAAGAGAGAGGGTCACCACAAAGTGAACCCTGTGGCAAAAATATCACAGTGAAACACCTATTGTTCCAATGCACAAGATCTGCAATCGCCCGAAAATTCCACAAAATTCGAGAAGACACTAAGTCATTGTTAAATCAACCAAAATCGGTCTTAATCTATCTTATACAGATACACATAGGCCCGTACGCCAAAATTAGATACTGAAATAATAAATCGTGGGGTCCAGACCTTTTGATTTGATTCTCCGCCCAGAGTATTTAGTATATAAAAAACAGTTTGGTGAATTGCGAATTTCGCGAATCTCAACATTCAGACAAAAATAAGCAATTAGAAAAACTTGTGATTCAGGAGGTGAAAATATTGTGATTTGATGAGTCACATACATATGTATATTTGAAGCATCTGTGTTTCGCGATTTACAAATTCAATTGCGAAGTTCGCGAAAACCGGAAATTAACAAACTAATAGTCAATTGTATGCAAAATTACACGTAAAAGAAGAATGTGGAATAAAAATTAAGGATTCCCATTTTTAAAATTATAGTTCATACCAGCTTTACGTCCGTAAATCTGGTATGCACTTTGGGCGATTTCAAAGTTGCAAAGTTTTTTTGCAAAAACCAAATTTTATAAATAAATGCAAACACCATACACATATATTTTGAAACCGCTGTGATAATTTGCGTTTAAATATTCCTTTACTAGCAGGATACGCCCGCTTCGCTTGGCGCCTTAGAGACATGGCCGTTTATAGTTTCAACCCCAAAAGTAGCCTATGTCCTTTCCTAAAGTTTAGTCTATCTCCATACCAAATTTCATCAAAATCGGTTCAGTAGTTTAAGCGTGAAAGCGTAACATACATACAGACAGACAGAGTTACTTTCGCATTTATAATATTAGTATGGATTTTTGCAATTCACCGAAATTAGCAATTTTTTCGGATGAATAAGATGTCATCTACCTGTCAAAATAACTAGAAAAAGTTGCTTAACACAGTATGACCTGTATGGCGCATCAAATATCATACCTCATACACCGAAATGCGCCTGAACTAGTTATTGTTGCACATTTTTTTACTACGTTTCCAACACTGAAGATGGAGTCAAAATTTTCAACTTTGCATTGTTAATATTTTTTTTTTTTTATTAAATTTTATTATTTTATTTAACTACATAAATTACATACATCTCACTCTCCCAGGCTACTATGGTTGCTTCTTAGAGTAACTTAGACTAATGACAAAAACTCTTCGTTGCATCTTAAAATTCTAATCTTTTTTCGAAAAATTTAAGTTGTTCGCAAATTTAAAAACACTCTACACCCAGCCAAGATAAGCTATCTCCTTACATCTAATAGCATCTTATGTACAGAATTCAATATCCAAGCTATTGTCCCATCACCACCAGCAGCAAGAAGTAACGTTTGACCACAAGATGGGATTAAAGATACCCATTGTAACGCTTCTTCGGGTGATTTATCTGCGAGGTCTACAACTTGAATTGGATTCAAAATTCGTCGAAATGTGGTCAAAACATAAGATCCATCACCGTTACCTGACTTTCTGTTACCTTACACAGAAGAAACATAAAATTACTAAGAATTTAGATAGATAGCAGTTTTATATTATTATTCTACTCATCGCACTCTGTGTCCAACCCAAAGAAGAAAGCTACTTCAATAAGCACATAGGTTTCAGAATTTGAAATCCCAGCTTTTATCAGCAGGATACAGAGCAACCTGGATGAAACCAGCTCCATGGTTAAAAAACAAACGAAGTGAAGAGAAGTGGTAACTACCTTTAATCGGATCTCTCTTTGGATCGGATCGTCGTGAGAACGTTATATTATTACTAACCAGCACCTGTTCGCCAGGCTACAAAAAATAGACACAAACGTATCACGGGCGATTGGTTTTCCGAACAAGGATCGCCTACTTTTCGTTCCGACGAGAACATCCCCCTGTTTTGTTTCGACTATGGAACCAGGTTACTCCATATACTGATCCTTAGATCTGGCATTGAATTATATCTTTGGTAAAGATCTAGGATCAATCAAACAATATAAAACAATTGCCCGAAATACGAAATGAACAAAAAAACATTTATTTGAGTGCAGACCTTACCACCAACCTAGAACATAATATAATATTGTGGAGTGATCCTTTTGGGACTGTGGCTCTATTTGGTCTGCAAACTGTGTGAATGTCGTCAAAAACGTTAACAACAATGTAACCCCGAATAAGAATATTGAATAACTACCTAATACAATGAGCGGTGTCCAACAATTCCACTTTGGACTCTCGACTGTAATGACGTGAGACTTTCTAAATCTAACTCCGGCTCTTTTAGTTTCTAATGTAATACAAAATGGTGGAATGATGAACTTTTTGTAAATGCCAAAATCACACACCTGTGAAAGAAGTAAAAGAAACGTCACAATGACAGAAATCAAAATAAGAAAACCTTTAGGACAATTGGTAGAACCATTTACTCAATCATTCGTGGCATCATTATTTCCGATACTAGTCAGATGTATTACTAACATCGAACTGCAGCTCTTAAGAAATTGTTAGATATAATTTGCTGCTAAAGTTTTTAACCGTCATCATACTTCTAATCTTTTACATACAAGAAATAGAATAACACTAGACTTTATGTTAATTGTATAACGTCAACGCTGTTACGATACGCGTATTTTAAATTTTACTCCATTATCAAGAATGAAAATGAAAAGTAAAATTACAAATAGACATATCGAATATTAAAAATGTAGAACATAAAGTCAAGTGTTTTTTCAGCATTTCCATTTCTTGTAGAGAAATAATCAATTTTCATTAATTACTAGCAGATGTTGTTGTTGTTAACGTTCTCAACGACTCTCACTGTGTCTCCAGGCCAAGAAAGGCGGCCTCTCCAACAGTATCTGTCCATAGTGCTGACGGCTCTAGATTAGTTGGGTTTGATGGATAGTTGCTGGCTGCTCATGATTTACATCATGAGCAGCCAGCATACATAGACGACAACGAACAGATACTTCAGGGATTAGCAAGGATTTATATACCAACTCTTTCAGGAAGTATCTGGAGTAGCACGGCTGGGTCCAACGGAGGAAAAACACAGTGAGTTGTCGTCGGAACGGTGTTGATGGTCTTTGGCCGTGCCCGAGGGCACGGGTAGCCCCGGTACAAAGAACCAACCATCTTGGGGGTCATTACTAGCAGATGTATCTACCCTGTAGTTCGCCATTTTTCAATTTAAATGTTTCATTATTTTTTTCCAACCATATTAAACTTTCTCGTTTTGAATGGAAACGATTTGATCTTTTTGAAGTTTCATATTTTTCCTGAGGTCCCAGCCAATGGTTTGAGAGGGGGTTCATTCCCTTTTTTCTCTCTATCTCTTACCCTTCTGGCCTAACAGCTCCGGAGTAACGCACAAACTCCACTTTTATGTATCAAGATAATAAATTTTCATTCGATATCGCTACTAACCTCCCATATTTATTTTTTCATATTTATTTAAATTAAAATGAATCAAATTGTGAGCTCTCACCTGAGCAATTTTTGGTTTACATAACGGATGTACTGTGCGTTGACACCAAATACATTGAAAAGTTGGGTGTTCAGGAAGGTCACATTCCTCTTCACATACCTCACACGGAGGTTTGGACAGCATGTAACCTAATCGAGAATACATGGCAAAATCATTTAGAAAATAAATCCTAGTCATCAGATTAGTATTCTTAGAAGCTATATTCAGCTTTTTACAATTATTGTAAATTCAAAGGGAAACCTTTGAATTTTTAATCGTAAAAATAAAATTGAATGAATAAATTAAATTTTAAAAAATATCACTCTCAGAATACAGTGGGTGATTTTTATTTATCTACTGGTTGTAGGCTGTAATTCGATGTGCCTCCTTTAGCCCCAATTTCTTGAGACTAAAATAAGATGTTTTCACTCTATAAAGCCATTTCCTTTCAACCTGGAAATTGAAAGATGTCGTTTTTTCTCAATAACTTTGGTTTCACGTTTCGTTTAAAAATAAAATTGCCGCAACTCAAATAATTTTGTGGCGCTTATTTGTCAAACATGGATTTTTCATTTATATAAATATAGATTACCTTGGATCCAATGATGTTTCATAGAACATTGAGTTTCGTAGTCTCTCTTTGCGCCGGCTATCTGTTTGCATGGAACATTTGCATTGGCGTTGGGTATACATTTAATATCAGCGCACGCTCCACAGCAATCACAAAAATATTCGCTTGTATTATTCATAAGCAACATTTGACAAATAGAACATTGGGAAGACTACGAGGGAGAGAAAAAAAAGATCTTGAATAACCACTATAACAGGAATGTCAAACTGACGCCCCGCAGGAAACTTGCAGCCGATTACGAAAAATTGTGCGGCCTATATTCCTTGAAATGTCCATATAGAAATATTTTACGAATGAGAAAAATATTTGTGGTTTAAAGGCTATACAAGTAATACAAATTACGAAAAATTTATTTAATGTTCTCCATTTTTTTTTTTTTTTTTTTTTTTTTTNTTTTTTTTTTTTTTTTTAGAACATGGGTTCAAATGTTTCTCGTTCTTGTATTTAATATTTCCACACAATGTTTTAAAGGTTTTCTTACTATGTATTTTTTTATGTTATTTTGGAAACCCTATACATCTCTAAACAGTTTCTAACTAAAATGAGACATGTGTGTTTTAGAAAGTCATTCTGGTACAAATTTATCCATCAAATTATAATTGGAGACAAATTTTTGTCTGTCTTTAAATATCAGTATTCGGTTGTTGTTGTTGTCTTTTTTTTTAATATATATATATTATATAACGTCATTTATTTAAACTGCATGATCAGAAATTAGCTGTATGCATCAATTTTTTAGGCGGTGACAAAGAAACTACCGAGCAACGGATAAAGCAAAATGACCGCCCACTCTCTAGCTCACGGATAAATTCAAATGACCCAAGGATAAAGTCACTCTATACTTCATTCGGTTAATTATTGAATTTAGTAAAATATGTCCCATTTGATATCAATTTAGCCAATGAACTAGTACGCAGATGGGATAAGGGAGGGTAACAACACGAAAAATTGGGATAAAACCTTCAGGAAAAGGGATTACGTTCAATATTATTATCTTATATTAAGAACATTTGTCACTCTGATCCAACGAAAAAAAAATCTTACTTTAGAAAGATCTGTAATCCTGGTCCAACTATGAATACCCAATGATGATTTAGGTAGATTATCTTTGTGATAAAATTTATAGTAAAAATGTCTTGCAAATATAAATAGTGATACTGATACCAACAAAGGCCATGTATAAACAAATTGAATTTCTTCTGGCCACATTTTATCTGATCAAGGAAAACCTGAGTAAGAAGAAAAAACTACTTTGAATAACGATATATACACACTGGATTTTAATTAAACTCTAAATGGCGGTGATCAGCCTTCCATAAGTTTCGAGAAAAATAATCTTCTCACTAAAAACCACAAGAGTGCTGCTTAAATTAGAAAAATTATGGGAGCCCAAAGTAGAAATAATGCTAGGTAATACTTTTTGTTATTTTGCTTCGGAATATTCCACAACTAGCTGTTTCACCCGTGCTTCGTTACGGTTTAAGATATCAGACCTTAAATTGCCGAATTTGGACAATAAATAATATAGACCATTTTGGGGGGGGGGAGGGTACNATTTTGGGGGGGGGGGAAGAGGGTACATTTCCATCAATCTTTTGCTATGTGCTACCTTTTGGGCTGTGGTATTAGTACAAACACATACTACCCCTACTACAGAAAAAGGTACACACACAAAAAAGTCTGATTTATATAATTATGTACATTCATTAATTATACGTCAATGCATACATTCAAAAGAAAAATTTCACACACAAAACAAAAATTTACCTCATTCAATCAAAATTAAATCGTATGACAAATAGTTTAGAATGTTTTGATAGTCTAGATTTTTTTCTTGATTCCATATTTATTTAAACTATTGCAAAAATAGTTAATTCATTTGGTAGATTAGCATATTAGGTATATTATGATAGTACCTACCTACATATTTTGTAGGTAGATAGATAAAGATATATATTGTATCATGTGTTGAATGTAAATCCACTAATAGTAAACGATGAAAAACTTATACCTAAAAATATCCTTTGATTGATAACAGTGATAAGAGATAAACGGAAATGATAAACTTTGGAATAAAAAATATCGATATAAAACGATTAATCGAACTTCCATTCTCATAGTCTTGAAAATTTGAACGGAAATACCTAAAATACCGCACATAAACTGCCGTACGAAATATATTTTTTTCTCTTGATTTCCGTATATGATGCAAGTAAATTCCGTACGTGTTTGCCTCCAATCTATTATTTCAAAATGGCTTCTTTTTTAAAGTATTATAATAAGTAGGTATGTGCGTTTAAAATAGTCAACACGTGACACAAGAATTATTAATTAAAAACCTATTATTATCAATACCCATGGTTGTTAGGAATTTTAGAATCAAATTTTACTATGTAGAGATGTTCAAAAGAAAATATCAATCTAAGAGTTAATTATTTGTCTTCCTGATTTGTGTCAATGCGTTGATAAAAATGATGCAATCGACCTTAAATTATTTATGCCTAAGCTAATTTGCTCCTTTAAAGTAATTTAGAAATTGTACATATCCCAAAACCTGCCCGTTAAATAAAATTGAATTTGAAATCATCAACGTGAAACTGGTTTGAAATTTGAAAATACCAATGTGAAAAATATTATAATCAATAATCACATTGATTTTTATTTATAAGATGCAATATCACACACCACACATTTCTAACATGCAGGACATGCACACCTGCTTATTATACTGAAAAAAAAGCCATAACCTCTTTGTATTTTCATTTTTCGAGGCAAAAAAGTACGGTAATTTCTTATTGTACGGTAAAAAAAAGCATCATCAACATCACCTAAAATGAAAGCTAACTGAAAAATTATCTCATATTTTGTAGTTTCAAGAAATTTATGTGTATAATTAAAAGATACAAACATTAATATTATTTATTAATACTTTATTATCCTTTTGTTTTAATATTTATATCAAATCGACTTATTGGTAAGTTTTCATTTTATGTGACGATAAAAATATTTGCTAACAAAAATCCCTCTAAACTATTAGCAGTAATTTTCATTTTTTCTAGTGAAAATAAATTATTTGTGAAGTTTGAATAAGATATTAATTAAATTTTAGTGTATATTGAATAAGTTTTTATCAACAATTCAACAATTTTCAAAATTTTGATATTTTTTTTTTATCTCTGGGTGATAATGAGTATGTTCCTCCTCAGCGCAGCAGCTTAATAAAACCTGGCGACATCTTGGTATAAAAAATATGATGTATGCATTTTATAAGGTCATTAAAATATTTAGACGTGAACCAACGTTTTTTTTTTTTAAAAAAAAAAAAAATAGTTATAAATATCTGAATCCTGGAACTGTTTTGGGCGGTATTTTGTCATTTTCAAAAGTTCAGTTACTAGTTTTTAAAAAAGTCCCCCTATACACGGTCACATTTGAATTTGCGAGTAACATGAACGTATTTTTGACTGTATATGGTATAATTATAACTGACATTTTTTTGTTGCTAATACCCGGTTTCTCTCATACTCGGCCGTATTCTAGGTTTACAAACCAGTGTTTTCGTTGGTTTAAATAGACGAAAATTATCCACGAAACTAGCGCTAAGTACACGGATTATTCTGAAACTAACTCGAAACGTGAATAAGAGAAACCAGGTCTAAGATTTATTGAGAGAAACCCTAAATGAAATGTAAACGAGGTAAACATACAGAAAGAACGTCAAGACAAACAAGGTTCAATGAAGTAGGTAGATGAAACTATTAGTAGAGAAGAGAGATCTTTCAAAATGATAGTATATACTGCTTAATTAGAGAAGACAGACTCCAAACCTTTTAAACTATTAATCTTAATTTTCGATCATTGCTTTAATAAATTATTTTGACATTTTTTAGTCCTGATAATGTTCTTCTATGGTATTCCTATATCTCTTTATGGACATTTTTCTACCGTAACGGCTAAAGAATTTTTACAAATACAAACATAATATTTCGTGGTGGCAGATATTTGAAGAGATCGTTAAAGATTTTCAACACTCATTACAAGAATCAACAATAAGGTTCAAATAGACCTCATATGAGTGGTGAAAGATTAAATTAATGTTTGCAAGTTATGAATGACCGTAAAACAAACAACGATAAATATAAGGGACTGCTTAGCATTCAAAGAATTACTCAAGTTAGAGAGGGGTGCCACGAACTTTTCTGCAACCCCACTGGAGCGTCCTCCATTACATCATCATTTATAGATTTGATTCGAAGGACTCCAAACCACGAAGTTCTCCAATAATACTAATTTCTTATCTCTTTATTTTTCACAGATTTTCAATCCAGGGAAGACAATCAAAAGAAATCCTTTCATCATACAGAACCCGTTCACACCGCATATCCATGTTGGTATAAATTTCAGGGCGGCTCATCAGTTTGGTAATATAAACACAAATTCATTTTAAGTTGATTTGTTTGTGTGTTGGTGCGGAATCCCTTTTTGACAAACATTTTTCATCAATCAATGAATTCTACTGATCAAGTAGCCTCAGTCGACATAAATCTTATTAATATAGATTTTTATGAATATTATATTATGTTAATATTTGTTTCGTTTGCGATGAAATATTTTTTTAGATTATGGTCATGGCTCGGGTGGGAATTATTTATTAATAATTAATAAAAAATCGACAATATTTTGTGTGCATTGTGCCTACATTCATATTAGATTCATATCATTCTCAAGCTATACGATAACAATAAATCACAGAAGACACCACTAAGTAACCAAATCCTTTTGACATTTTTCTTAAATTATAACAATAAATTTAATAGTCTCTTTTAAGGTTTATTCAAACGTAATATTCATCACTATTTTATATTAAAGTAAATTTTTAATTTGATTTTTAAAAACTTGATTGAATTTTAGAAACAAATTATTTTGATTGTATTGATTTCTTTTTTTTTTATAAGTTTATATATTTTTCTATTAATTTATAAATTACATTTTTTCATTGATTATTATTTTTATCTCTGAAAAAATTATTAACAAGATATCTATTATTATTATTTTTATTATTATTTCATGTATATATTTATCTACCTAAATTCGTTCTTTTATGATATTTAATTGACACTATAATCGATATTTATTTGACTTGTAAATCATTTCGCTGACATTGTTCACAAAAAGTTGATTCTTGCTTATAAATTGTATAACTATATTATTATTATTTTTTAAAAAAAACTCTTCTTTTTCACAATGAGTTGTTGTGTTAAAACCTGTAAAAAAAATAAATCAGCCGACACTCTATTTCATTTTCCTGTGGATGAAAAATTACAAAAAATATGGGTTGACATTTTGAAAGAAAATAATGTTGTCGATTCCGATTGGGAGTTGACGGAAAACTCACAAATTTGTATCAATCATTTTCAAAATTCCTATTGTATCAAAACAGGAAATGAAGTTCTTCTTACAGGCGAAGCGTATCCAACACTCTTTGAAAATGATGAATATTTAATTGAAGAAATTTTTGATGATGAACAACATCTTGTTGACAATTTAATTGAAACTTCTTACGAAGAAGTTATTGAAAATGGAGATGATAGTATGGACCATGTAGAAGAAGACGACGATGAAGATCAGACTGGAGTGGAAGAAGAAATTATTTATTCTGAAGATTTAGATCAATCTATTGAAGAGAAAACAATAATAACTGAGCCAGTTAAAAATGTAAATAAATTGAAAAATTTATCTGCAACACCGAACAATAATATTAAAAAAATAAATCAAACAGGAAGTAATAAACCAAAAACTGTTGATATAAGTAAGAAAGAAAATATTGCTGAACAAGATAAAACACCTCCAATGTTTAAAGTTGTTGATGGCAAACTAATGCCAGATAGTCCAAATAAAAAAGATGATATTAAAGGTAAAGCAAATGAGGGTAAAACTACGACCAATAAATCAATGCAAGCTATATTAATTGGAAATCAATATTATTTGGTGTCACCCAATAATTCCGATGGAAAAGAATTAACAAATAGTCAATTAGCAGCAATTAAAGATAAAATATTAAGTGAAATGGGAAATAAAAAACCAACAGGAACTGCAGCTGCGTTTGGACCAGCAACTGCAGCTAAGAATAATTCAGTTGCTAGTGGTAAGAGTGTTACTCCAAAACCAACATTGACACCTGTAAAAAAATTGGGACCTGCAAGTACATCGACACCACTCCCTGGAAAAACTTCTGGTAAATTAGGAACAACAGCCACTACACCTGCAGGAAAATCGAATGTTCCACCTGGAAAAAATGTCACCACAATTGATCTAAACAAAGGCTTACCAATGACACTCAAACATATTATGTCTAACAAACCAAAGAAAAGAAAAATTGAAGACGAAGATTCGGAAACGTTCACTGTTAGTTCGTCACTCGATATTATGCCAGTTGTTGCTAAGAAACCTCGTGAGAGTACAGTCATCTATGGTGAAGATACTGGATCAACTGATTCCAACTATCCAGGACACATTAATAATGTAAACATGAGTTCAATTCTACCCGATATTATTTTGGACGATGGTACAACGCCCCTTGACGATAGTTCAAAAGTTGATAAGGCTTCATTTTACAAACTCTTACAAGATATTAATAAGAATATGCCAGCATTAAACAAAACTTATTGGAGTCATGTTTATGATGAAAATTTGGTGGTTATAACCAAAAGTATAATTGGTATGAATCGAGTACCTAAACAATTCATTTCAATTCAAATTGATGTAAAATTGGAGACTTGCATTTATAAAAATGATTGTCTACTCACGCAAAGTGAACTTGCCGATCTGAACATCAACATTGATTCAACCATTAATAAATGGATACAAGTGAAAGCCATCATTGACAAATGTAATCTAATCAAACCAACACTCATAGAAGATTTCAGATTTGGAATAACAATCACAAATCCCACACTCTATGATAGTTACATTAAAAAATCAATGCACATTTGTAAACAAATTGCACAACATGGACGACTCGCCATTCAAGAACATGATCAGAAAATTGTAAGTTTTATTACTGAACAATTGTCATTACTCAGTGAGAGTAAAGATTTTCGTAACTATTCTATCAATCTTCTTATTTATTGTTATATTTTATATTTGACTTCACCAACAGTTTATCATTATTTGAAACGAATTCTTATTCTACCTGAAAGTAATCAACTGAAAGAATTAGGTGGCGCAGATATCAGTCGAGATTTTGTTAATATTAATGATCATCGTATGAACACACTGTCAACTAAAATCAATGGATTCTCCCCGAGGGATAAAGTGGTCGTTCTCCATATGTTCACAATTAAAATTAATACCACAAACAATGTTTCCAACATTTTAATATTTATTATTTCATCTGTGAGTAAAAGTTTTGAAGAAATTGTCTACTTTTGTCCTACACAAGATACGATACCAATTTCCAAACTTGTGTTTCTAATCATGGAAATCATTAAAAAGTTAGAAAATATTACGTTACATGTTGTTGCATTTTCAACAGAATATAATCAAATCTCTTTTGAAATTATGAAACGTCTTGGCAGTAGTCCAAACGAAAAGAAAATATCAATACCAAATCCTGTGGATAAGAAAAGAAAATTGTTCCTTTTGTATGATAATCTATCGATTCTTACAGCAATCTGTTGGGACTGGATGAGTAAAGATTATTATGCGTATCCAAGTCAGTATTCAGTCATACGAAATAGTCCGACAGATTTGAAATCGCCCAACAAAGCATCGTTTCAATTTGTTGCAAATTATATTAAAAAACAAAAAGTGGATGTTTATTTTAAGAAATTAAATAATAAAACGAGAACTCTGATTAAACAGATTGTAAATAAAGAGAGTTCGTATGTTGATGAAACACAGAAAGTTATTTTCGCGCTAAATATATTTACACCGGACCTCATTCCAGCGTTTGAGTCTCATTTGAATAAAGAATACAGACAAACCGGTGAATTTATGAGACTCATATATGATTGGTGGAAAATTGTTAGTGGGAAAAAAACACATGAAGGTTTTGATAAATCTAAATTGATGATATGCGACAAAAATAAAGAACCAATTGTTAAATTAGGTGTCATTAATAAGTGGGTTAATTTTTGGAAGAAAATGCCCGAGACAAGTGCGAGAAGAAATTTGAGATTTACGTCACCCCTATTTCATGTTCTCGGTGAGAATACGTTGGCGTATAAAAATCTATGTGAGAGTTTGTTGCGAGAACATCCAATTGATCAATTTTGGTTGGGAACTTTCCAAGTTAATTTGGGACATAATGGAGCGTTGAATAATTTACCACCGAATCAACATTTTAAATTTCAATTCAGGTAGAAAAATGAACGCTAACGTTTGAGTAGTCGGTTACTTTGGATCTCTCTAGGGAATTATGTTTACTGTGCAAAATAAAGGTGGTTTTATTTGAAAAAATATTGTGAAATTTTAAATGGATTCTTAAGGCCACCAGCATATGAGTTTTTCACTATAATGTAGATATGCCAGTCATTAAATTGCAAAAACTCGATATTGTGGAACTCAGAATCTAAAGAATTCAAAAAGGTGAGCACAAAAAAAACTGGATTAACCTTTTCCATAACTTGAATTCACCCCTTTGAACTTTGTAAGATTGATCCCTGAGTTTGAAAGGGACTGAATTTTTCTGGTGATATTGGTCTTCAATGTAATATTTTTTTTTTTTTTTTTTGCTTAACGTCTCTTTAACATCTATTGGTCATTCAAGTTGGAGAAAATTAAAATAATAACTTTTAAATAAATTAAAACAAAACACCAAAAACACTATTTATTATTTATAAAGAAACTAGTTTCGAATCATACGATGCACCATCCGTCTAGTCGAGTCTAAAGATGGAAGTTGACATCTTTAGGCTCGACTAGACTGATGATGTATCGAATGATTCGAAAATAGTTTCTTTATAAATAATTATAAATAGTGTTTTGTTTTAATTTATTTAAAAGTTATTCTTTTTTAACACTTAAAATTAACATGTTATTCAAAGATTTAATATTAAAATGAACTTGTACAGATATTCCAAACCCAGGATCTAAGCTGGCAGTTTCGTCTAAAATATGTTATCAATAGAATGATAATAGATTTATAAGGACCAAATCTATAGATGTGTTATTCAAAAATTCTAGACACTAATCTTAGACTGAAAGGTCTATTTCCTTTTCGAAACAAATACATTAATTTATCTTGATTTTACCAAACTAACAATTTTGATGTAATTGTAATTATTATAAATGTGTTTTTTTAATTTATAATTTAAATAAAATAAACTAAAATTAGGTATATTAGTTTTACGAATATAACATGTAAATACCTAATCATAATCATATTATTATTTTTAATAATACTTTTGTACAAAAATATTTTCTAAAAAAATATTTCATTTATTTGTAACCTCTAGCCAGATTGGAATTATTGTGACAAAATGTGTTGATTCAGAAAGGAGAAACGAGGAATCAAAGTAATCTTTTCTGGTATGAACATTTCGAATAATGAGAATTATTCAGAAATTAGTAATTAAATTTTTATTAGATATGGGCATAGATTAAGTCACCATTTGCTTGCTGTAAATATATTATCCTACTATTTAAGTCTTAGCTAACTAAAATTTTCAATTTGAAATTTCTTTTCTAGTTTGGAAGATGAGTGTGGACATCAATATTGATATCGTAAACTTGTCGTGAACCAGAACGTTAATGACCAAAATTTTCATTCTTGGTATGGTTTCCATAATTTAAACATAGGTAATGAACTTTTTGTCGTTGGTTGGTGTGCACAGTTCTAATTTCAATTTCCGTAATAAGGCGCACTTTACAGACTGTCCACATGTAACTTCATGAGTTCACAATTTCTGCTCTATTCGTTATGTTACCAGTTTTCTTCTGAACTTGTACATTATAATTATTGTATATAAATTAGTTTTGTAGGAGCGGCACATACCAAGAAAAATGATTTTGAATTTTTCGTCGTTACAAATTGTATTTCATTAAGCCCACATTTGAGAACAGGCTCAGTTGCTACTGATTATAGTGTTCTCAAAAGTGAATGTTTGTCGACAGAACGAAACGTAGACAATCTTTGATCGAGAAAAAAAATCCGAATGGACTTCGTTACAAATTGTATTTCATTAAGCCCACATTTGAGAACAGGCTCAGTTGCTACTGATTATACTGTTCTCAAAAGTGAATGTTTGTCGACAGAACGAAACGTAGACAATCTTTGATCGGGAAAAAAAATCCGAATGGACTTAGTACGTAGGACCAGTCCCCTGTGAAATCCAAAAAAAAAACAATTTGTAGAAATACACCCAAGCGTGTCGTTACCGCTCCTACCCAAAGATCGTTTAAATGTTTTTTGTGTATTTTCTTTAACGTAAGAACGATAAAATTACTGTCGTTCTCAAATAAGAAACCGGTATGAAACAAAACAAAAAAAAATTGTCTTTAAAATAATATTAACTTTTAATTTAAATAAATTAAAACAAAACACTTACCAAAAACACTATTTATAATTATTTATGAAGAAACTAGTTTCGAATCATTCGAAGATGGAAGTTGAGTCAACTTCCATCTTCAGATCAGTCTGATGATGAATCGAATGATTCGAAACAAGTTTCTTAATAAATAATTATAAATAGTGTTTTTGGTGTTTTGTTTTAATTTATTTAAAAGTTAATATTTTTTAACACTTATAATTAACATGTTATTCAAAGATTTAAAAGTAAAATAAAAAGCTCATGTGCTACATCGGCAGGGTTTTTTTGCTTCTGAAAATGTTTGACAAATGGACGGACATATCTTGTTAGCTCCGAATCCTTCTATGTCATTCTTGTTTTGAGTGATCTTAGTTTCATATTGGTTCCTTCTCGTGTACATAAATTAAAATATTTATTTCTTATTGATAAGATAAATTTATTTTTTAATATATTTTTTGTAAACAAAGTTAACAAATAGTTGGGTTTTTAAATACTTCTTGTAGACAAAGGATTTTTTTCTTCTTGATTAGTTATAATGTAAATAGGTAGAGAGATTTTTTCTTCTCTTCATCTTCAATGAATATTTCGAGAAAAATTCTTTTGTTTTCTGTTCAAAGACTATTGAAAAATCCTTCAGATGATTGATTACATTAAACATTTAAGAAAAATTACCTTTGTCTTCAATGAAAAAATGCAAACGGAATTTTCCAGAAATATTCATTGAAGAAAACGAGAATTTTACCTTAATTATTTAATGTAGTAGGAGGGATTTTTCAATTTGATTGTAAATAGAAGGAATTTTCCCGAAATATTAATTGTAGACAAAGATACTTTTTTTCTTAATTAGAGACATTTAATGTAAATACGTAGATAAGTTAGAGAGATTTTCTTTTCTTAAATATAGAAGGAATTTTCCAGAAATATTCATTGAAGACAAAGGGATTTTTTTAAAAAATATTTAAATTAGTGAGATGATTTTTTTTTATTATTATTAATGTAAACATAAGAAATATTTCATTGAAGTCAAAGGGTCTTAAATATTCTACGTAGGCAGATGAATTTTCCAATATTGCTTGTGAACAGAAGGAATTTGTCTGTAACATTCCATTTAAGACAAAGAAAATGATTGCCTAAATTATTAATTGTGACGATAAAGAGAACGAATTTGGTTACTTTCAATGTTAACAATTGACATCTACCGCGAAAAAATAAATAAAAAATCGTGTCTATTCCTAAGTTGAGTGTAACTGTTTTCTGAAAAATGTTCTCCAAATATTGTAAATAAAAGGTTTTATTATTTAATTTTAATTTTTGATTTTTTTTTTTTTTTTTTCAATCTCTTATCTAGGCTTATTAGTCTGGGGGCATAGGGAACGAAAATCATTCTCTAGAAAAGAAAAATTCATTGACACTACTCTTAGCGGTAATTTTAAATAATATATTACCCCCGGCCATCTTGATTTGTGGGTCTTCCGAATACGAAGGTATTGACATCCCCCTATACTTATATCGTCAAAGTGCACACGGGATTACCTGTGCCCCCGGACTATATGACACATACAATGTTCTTCAGAATAATCATGACTGGTTGTTGTCGCTGTAGCGTTCGTGAGTTTCAATCATGTGTATGACTGTCAACAAGATACCTCAAGAACGGTAAGTGCTGGAGACTTGAAATTTGTTGTGTTTTCATATAAATTTTATGCATTGAATGCGCATTGACACTTGGAGTCCACTTCACTTTTAGCGTTCTCGGCAGTTTTCAACAATGCTGCCTAAGAGGAAAAGAGTGCTAGAAATTGGAAAATTCGGTAGCTCAGAGGTTAAGCGCTCGCCTGGTAAACAGAAGGATTTGGCAAAAGGTCCAAATGGAGCAATAGTTTTTCCGAATAGTGCAAGAGTTTTTGGGGATAAGAGACTTCATGAGAAGAACAAGTTTGTTTATTTTATTAAGATGAACGTCCCCCAAAACAAGAGAGGTTAGAAAACGTTTTGATCGGCCATGCCTCGATTTTTTTAAAATTTAAATGGCCTGAGTGAGTTAATCACCTACTTCTAGCCAACTAGTATCATCGAGGCCAACATGCCTCGATGATGAAGTTGTTTTTTGGTAAAAACTCAAAGTTTATCCCTAAAAACTCTTACACCATTTTAAAAAAAAACTATTACTTCTTTCGGGACCTTGTGTCGCGTCCTAAACAGGAGGGCGTGGGATCAATCCCCAGCAGAGGCAGTTCTTTTTCCATTAATTTGAGTATTTGACCACTTAAAAAGAGCTCTAACGGTTAGGTGGTAGAAAATGTCTAAAGTATTAACCTCCCACTGAAGAGTCTATATTTTTCAATGTATGTATTGGACACGTCACTAAACTTTTAATTGAAATCTAATGAACGTTGAGATATACATATGAACATGGACCAATGGATGAAACTCGAGATTTTTGCTCTGGCTCTCAGGACCACAAAAGTTGTTTGGCATTTTAGCTAATTACAATACTTTCTTCTAAATAGATGAGGAAAGTCGTGTAATGTTCACATCAGGTTTTTTAAATAGGTGTTCCTGTTCGACATTGGAAAATTATGTCAGGCTTCGAAATGCAAAGAAAAAGTTTTTTTAGAGAGGAAGAAAAAAACTTCTAAATAAAATTACATATAAACGCTCTTTATTTTTAATACAATCATGAGTATTATTTCGTAATTGTATTATTTTCAAGTTGAAAGTCGAGGTTGAAATGAAAATATCTATGCAGAAAAAAATTGGATTTCAAATTAAAAAAATATACCGAGGTGTGGCTATAAAGCAAATAGACTGACAATGTAAAACTTCTCACGTCCAACTGACCCAATTTGAATTGTTATCCTCTTCAACGTAGACTCCTCCACATTCCAATAGATTTTTTCACACTTCGAAATAATGAAGGCGTTCTTCTGTAAACCCCTTTAGGACATTGTTTGGAAACCTATATATGTAACAGTGAAGTTTTTTTTTTAGGGAACAAATAGACCCCAAATGGGACCGACATACCAGATTTCATCCCAATGGTCAGGGCTAGGTGGCAAAAGTTCAGTTCTCGGCAAACGGACATAAAATACTGGGTTTTTGGGGAGGGGTAATTTTTGTGTAGTCAGTAAAATAATAATAAAGTGTCACATTAGCATTTTTTTATATCCCATTTATACAGATTCCTTATTTTCACTGACTGCATTATCAATACGTTTTTGAGCTTCAATTGGTTTAAAAAAATCGATGTATAGATTATCGATGGCAATCTTTAATTTCAAATTTCAAGTAGGTAGTCAATTACTGTCAAGACATAATTGAGAACTTGAAAAATATTTAAAGAATGGTAAGGTATTAAAATATATGAAATTGACAATATTTATTCAGTAAAATTAAAAGCAAAAATTAATAATTTATGTTGGTGAGCTTTCAACAGTTCTCAGACCAGTGTTATGAAAGAAAGATGTAATAGTATTCACATCGTTCTATCATAGTTCTGGTCTAATGATGACAGTTTCAGAACTGCTAAAATCTCTATTGATTTTTTCTAGCTTTTAATTTCTAATTTTATATTTAATTGAATTAATTAAACACTGCATCAATGTCAATTTCATATTTTTTCAATAATTTGAACATTATTAGAAAGGTAACATCATGAATAGCGAGTACCAATCTTGAAAGGCATTTATACTTAAGCCTGCTTTAATGACCATATTTTTGAAACTCCCATTCTCTATTGTCTAAAGGACAAACTTGCCGTGTTTTTAACCATCTTGATATACAATGAAAATGAAATGCATGATTACATACACCCCAAGCTACTGTACATTCTTCGCTGGTTGTAGAGGCTTGATTGGCTTGACATTCAATACATAAATCCATAATGTGATTTCTACAAATGGCACAGTTATCCACAACAATATCCCATGCCCAAAGAGCTACAGCATTCCATTTTTTAACTTCAAAACGCTTCTTTTCACCTTTGCTTGTAGATGATGATGTTGGTAATTCTACGTTTTCTTCTCCATCTATATCCATCGCTGACATTATAGAATCTAAAAATACATTCAAAACCAAAAAATTATTAACATTATAATTTAGTGGAGAACTACGATTGTCGTTTGATAAGTTTGTAAACTCGGTCATTTTTGTTGGAGACCAATAGTATCTTGTTTATAACAAGTATGTACTGTTTGAAGACGGCACATAAA
This sequence comes from Pachypsylla venusta, assembly GCA_012654025.1. NCBI lineage: Eukaryota > Metazoa > Arthropoda > Insecta > Hemiptera > Aphalaridae > Pachypsylla > Pachypsylla venusta. The sequence goes on from CM022883.1 coordinate 2,781,332, forward strand.
ATTTCAATGATCAATCGTCGATCTGTAGTGGAGGTTTTCGAACTTTTTTCAGAGAAAAAGTGCACACATTAACAACATTTATGGTAAAAATACCACTCTACCCATCTTATTCACCAGATCCGGCTCCCTGTGACTTCCATCTAACAAACCAAAAAAAATTACTCAGAGGTAAGAAAATTAAATTTCTGTGAAGTGATTGAGGCTGTAAACGAGAATTTGAAAGACCTTGACAAGTCGAGGTCTTCAAACTGCACCATTGATGTGAAAGTATATTTTCGCTAAACCAAGTGAATCGAGCTCAAAGAATGTGTTGAAAAATAAGACAAATGCAAGTGCCTAAAAACATTCCTTCCTACCGAGTCCACGAACATATCAACGACCCCCATATAATCTAAACCGTGTTCTCAACATGACCCCCCACCCCCCNNCCCCCCCCCCCCAACCCGGACATACAGGACACACAGAAATTCCTTCCAAGAATTGCCAGAATAACCTTGGCTCAACTCAGATCAGAATGGTGTAGCAAAAATAGATCCGAAAATCGAAAACGCATGCCCCATAAGCAGGAATGCCAGACATGATAACATATTAGGTACGCATATTGATCTCACTCAGCCTGGGTTGGGCTGGTAATAGCAAGAATCGTGGGGATGCGGACCTACGTGGTCTCCCACTTAGTAAACGCTCCCTGGACGTTGTAACTGGTGTAATTAACGTGGTATATACGCTCACTGCATTTGAATTCCAATTTTTACGAGTTTTTTGTTAATATCATACAACATTCATAACTCCAAAATACTCTGTACAAACTTAAAGTTAGATTTGGGTATTTGATACCAAACAAAGAACATGGCTATAGAGAAGCATACTTCGTATTTTATTTTGATCAGCATAAATTGATGTAACAAATCCAATGACTAGCACCGGGGTAAAAGGCGTACCTGAAAGAAAATTCAATCTTCAATCCTTGCACTTTAAAAAAGAATTTCAGATGATTTAAATTCAAATTAATTTAATGTCAAACACGGATGATATTTCAAATCAAGAATTTTTCAGAATTTTCCTTTTTAAAATTTTTACCGCTAAAACGCAAAAGATAAAGTTCGTATTCTCACCACATGAAATTAGAAAATATAATGTTACTATAGTCTCAAAGTTTCCCCAGAAAAGGTTTGACTGAGGGAAAACTAATGGTGGTCGAAACTTTTCTCCAAAATTTATACGCCCAATTTTTTCAACAGTCATCTCATAATGAATCTCGGGGTGTCCCATCAGGGCCCTTATGAGTCGATTCTAAAGACGTAATAAATATCCATAGGTACCTTTTGAGAAATTAAATTGTCTGTTACCAGGGAACAGCAGTAACTCAAAATCGAAATAATTGAATCACCAAATTCAATAATAGAATAATATAGAAAATGTGAAAAAACATTCTGGTGGACCTGGTGGTGCTTATATTTGTAAGGGGCTCCTTGTGTAGATGCGTCTGCGTCTACGGTTGGATGGTCAGAATTGGCATGTGTGGCGTAAGTGGGTTATAGCTTGGCTACTGACAAAAACATTTTACATGACGATTTCTTTTTTTTTCAACAATCAAAGACAAAAAAAGAAACAACAATCCGATGATATTCATTAGCAATCTTTATTTTAAACAAAAGCTTTAATCAGAAGGCCCGGGTTATTTTTAACAAAGAGTTTTAGGAAAGAGATAATTTATTTTTATCATTTTCGTAAAATGATATAATTTTCGTAAATGACCCCTTCGGAGCCACCTTTTTTAGCCTATACGGGGCCACCCACCCTTAATATGTGAGGGCGCCTTCGCCGCCACTGATATTGAGATTACTTTGTCAAATACTGTGGTAACCCATAAAGGGTTACTCGGGATGCAAGAGAAAAAATAGATCTATATGCTGAAAAACGCAGCCAGGGTCACCGACGGGGGGGTCTATTACCCCCGAAACTGGGCTTTTGGAGGAGCTCTTAAAAATGTAATTTTAGTTAATGGGCCCGTAATTTTTTAGTCCGGATTTTTTCTCGGCGGCCCTGAACGCAGCGGGAACTATTTCATTCATGGATTAGTGTTCATTTCAGACTCAACGGGGCGCAGCTGTACCTTTATAAAAACAAATTCACAACATAAACTTGTATCAATGTAATTATATTTTTCCCCCCTCTACAAAATAACTAAAATAAATTAGTAAATTATAGTGAAAATACATCATATAAAATTCAAATTAATACAAAATGTTGCTGCATTTGTAACCTTCATAATAATTGGGGATTTAGGCCTTCATTTTTGGTTGTTTACTTTTTTATAGGTTAGTTCTGCCTTTCAGAAATTTTGAAAGCTCGAAAAGTTTAAAAAACTTAAACTTAATTAATGCAGAATAATATAATTACTTTTATTTAAAAAATGGAAGATTTAGAAGTGAGTGAAAATAAAGATCCCAGTCAATTTCATGCAACTACCTCGGTAAGTTTTTCATTCAATGTTTTAGCAGAATTCCCTTCAGTATTTGTAGCACAATCACAGATCGAAACTAACAAAAATATTTTTTATTTTAATTTTTGAAGCTCTAATATTAGTTTCAATTCTTCTGATTGTATTCCTTAACCTAATACAATGACAAATTACTGTTTCATTGGTCTCTGAAACTAATTTTCAATCATAAAAATAATTACTACAATTATAGTTAAAGTTCAGAAACTAGGGATCCTATTTTTACCACTGTAAACAATCTCAGTAAACAACTGTTAATAAGGGATCCTAAAAATTTATAAATTTCTGGGGAAAGAACAGATAAAATTTTTGAATTAGAGTTCAATGAAGGAGTGTCAAAATAAATTTTATTTAATTCTACATAATATATTTACACTATTCTGGATTTGATCGTTGAGAAATTTAGAGATAGGCCTATTTTTAAAACAAACAACTGAAAACAAAGAGTTCAAAAGAACAGACACCTCTTAGCGATTTATACCAGCCACTAGTTCCAAGAAAGGAATTTCATTTGGATTTTGTAGGGTGTAGATTAGATACGAGATATGTGATCGAACTATTCTTTATGGATACCATTTAAATGGATATATCCAACCGGACCTAACTCTTACCGCAATTTAAATAATGAGAATGTAGGGGATATCCAATTGGTGTACATCCGGCGTGGATTGGTTGTATATTTATATTGCAGTTACTCTTATTTGCATTATTGCATTTGCATGACATTCCAGTCTGGGAATATATTCTAAAATCAAGAATTAATCTGTATTTTTTTTGTAACTTTATTTTGTAATTAATGTAATATACAACTAATGGTTGTAAATAAATATCTATATTTACACGAAACTTACCACAATTTCAGGCGTACCTTTTGCACAAGGAAGGATAACGCTCAGAATTGTGGAGGGTACCTGTCATTAGACAGATTTATGATTATATATAAAATGTTGTGAGTTTCCAATGACATGCTCTTTTTCCGACATTTCATTCATCGAATTAGATGCGGAATGTTAAGTAAATACTTTTTGACATACCAAATCAAATCTCAATGATATATTATTGATTTTATTAAATCATTGCTTTCCTCTTCTAGAATATCTGCTAGTAGTTTGAATTACGAGAGATGAGATAGCGTAATTCCCCAAAACACTTTTGTAGATGATAGTAATAGAAATACATCCTGTCATGTATTGTTCTCTCACGACAGCCTTTTCTACGAACCAGGATGAAGTGAAACTCCGCACACTATTCCCGCCAGGGGTCTAAACATTTTCTGTTACCTTATATCAATTTTTTCTACCATGATTCCATTGGGAAAAATTGTTGATTTTACGAGGATCACCACTACAAAAAAACATGTAACAACGTTGCATCTCCTCCTGCCCACATTTGTAAACAATTCATATTTCTCTTGAGTATCAACTCCCGTAAATCGAACTATAATCGTATCCTTTTTAGATAGGTATTAAAACAAATATCTTTTGTTCGTTTTTAGAATCTGGTTATTGAAGGATGCAGACTTCCTGTGAGAATGGCTAACAATGAAAATGACTGGCGTAAGTATTTTAATACTACTGGTGGTAAATATATTATATGAAGTTTTTATCGTCAAAAACCAACTACTGTAAACCAAGAGGTTACACCCTGATTTAATTTAAAGTGTAAGGTAAAGGCGATAACAAGTGGTAGTGTTATAGGGTAAAATCAGTACGGAAGATATTTTAAATATAGAATATGAAAAATAATATAAAAAAATGTGATAAACACCTAAATATTAAAAATTGTAAAACGTTCAAAGAAATTGTATCTACCTGCCTGTTTCTTTTAAAATAAGTTGCTGTTACCTTCTACAGGGAGGATGCTCACACTTAGCATACTAATGAGTCATAATGGCAATACTTAAGTTCCTTCCTTGACACTTTTTAATGGATGTGGCCAGGTTTCTTCACCAAAGCATTTAATTTTATTGCTGCAATTTCTTATATAGGAAAAAATACCATTATAAGGCCGTCAGGACTGCCCAAAATACAAATCTGCTGATTCTGTGAACATGTAAATTGTGTCTATACCATGTTTCATCGAAATCGGACAAGGCGTTCGATATTTATCGTGGAACCAACAGGCATACTGATATTTGAAGGTTAATGGTGTAGTTAAATCTAGATTTCACTTCGTTTGATCAATAAATGGCTAGGTCTAATGATTTTTTTTTTGTTTCGTTTCAGCTTTGGCAGAAGTTGTCAGCATAAAAGCGACAAATAATGATCGATATTTTTACATTCATTATGTTGATTGTAAGTATTCATTTTTTCTTCCAATCAAAGGGACTTCTAAAATTGTGATTGTAGGTTTTTTTGTTTTGTTTGAAAAACCCTCTGATCAAGCAATTAGGTTGTAAGCCATTAGATCATGGAGGCTGCCTATGTATTTGAACAGGGTGTCTGTTTTTTTTTAAATCGCTCTTCAAGCATAATCCTTTAAATATATCCTGACGCGGATATGGAACAAAATGTAATAATCGAGTTCAAAAGATCGATAGTCGAGTTCAAACTTATCGATAGTTTTCAATATCCTTGATTGCCCTATTTTTAAGGCTTTGTACTGCTAAATCAATAAATCTAAGTTAAGGAGTATGAATTTTGAAGATAAAAGAAAAGTTTGAACTCTTTAATATTTATAATTTACGATGTCGACTATTTTTTTGTTTTTTAACAAGAAATGCTACTAACCACGTAAAAAATTCAAGCTTCAAGACATTGAGATTTTATCCAGGATTTGTCGTTATAAGTAGTATGAGCTTTTTAAGAGTTAAATTACAAAGAACTCTATTAACTCGTTCGGAAGAACTAGAGATTGTAGTCAAAGACAGATGCCAGATAAGTACCAGAACACAAATACATCAAGTCCAACCCTTATCGGATCTAAATAGAAAATTTACTTTTATTTTCAGACAACAAAAGATTAGATGAATGGGTAACAGAAGATCGATTGGATAAAACTAAAATTCAATATCCGACAATTCAAACAAGCGGCGCAGGATTTAATAAAAAAACGAGTTCATCTTCAACGCCAGCATCTAGTCAAGAAAATGGAATACTAAATAGTGGAAGTACTGTTGGAGAGAGAGGATTTAAAAAATCTGCTCGTAAGAAAAAACATGCTGAGATAGACACGAATCCAACCACGCCCACTCCATCACCTTTATCACAACAAATTAGTTTACATAAAAATAATAAAAAACAAAAGAAATTATTTGAAAATGTTGTTTCTACTGTTAGACCTAATGAATCACAAAATAGTGAAACTCAGGTGAGTAGAATGAAAACTGATTTTTTAATATTATAATAATATCCCCTCCCTCCCCAAAAAAAACACTCAGATAAAAAGTTCCCTGCCAACTTTCCCGCCTCGGTACATTTCATAATATTGATGAGAATCTTTTTTTTTTTTTTAATTTGGCTTAACGTCTCTTTAACATCTATTGGTCATTAAAGACGGGGGTTTTACCCTCAATTCGCTGGAAATTTGCAAACCAGCTACCCACATTGACCTCACCCAGCCTGGGTTGGGCCGGAAAAATAGCCAGCATCACAAGGCTGCGAAACCACGTGGACACCCACATGTTACAATCTCGCTGGACGTTGCTTGACTTCAGTGATCAAACGGGAACTAGTTTATTCAACGTGCCATAGACGCTGGCTGGGAGGTCTAATCTAACAATACACAAAAATTTAGAACTTGATCATTATTTTTCTAACCCCATTTCTAAATCTACACTTCCCGGAACATACTACCTATATCTCAAAAACGGTCAGAGATACGACAAAAATTTTAGAACTAATCTTGTAGGAAATTGAATTGCCGTTTATAAAAAAAAATCAATAACAGTTCTCGAGATGTTTGCAAAAATAAAAAAGTAGCGTAAAATTCAAGATGTCTTCGCAACATTCATGCCCTTTTTGTGATATTGTTGACGTAGGCCTAATCTATCATTTTCAGCAAAATTTAGAACTTCATCATTCAATGATTTTTTAACCCATTTTTTCATCTAAAATTTCTGTGAAGATTAGTCAAGTGAAATATAAATGTTTTTTTTTTTTTAATTTCCAGGAGTGTGATGCACCAACGGCAGTACGTCAAACCGGTTCTATGGTTACCCATGGCAGTCACGATGACATCGTCACTCGGATGAAAAATATACATTTTATAGAATTAGGAAAACATAAGATAAGCGCTTGGTACTTCTCACCTTATCCTCAGGTAAAACTTAGCAATTGGGTTTATAATTTTCTGATTTTCTTAACAGACAGTATCGCTAAGATTGGAGGAATCTGAAATGAGACTTACATGAATTAATGTAATGATAGTTGTATACAGGGTGTCCCAAAATTCCGAGACCACCCGAATATCTTTTGAACGGCTCTATGGGGAGTTTGCATGGTATTTTATCCCAAATTAAACCACCTGATGGTGTGACCAATTTTTCAGGGGCGGGTCCCATGTGGCCCCCAGTGGGTCCAACTTTTTTTTTAATATATTTTTTTTTTTAATCGGGGGTTCCGATACATTTGATACATTTTCATAAATACAATAGAATTAGAAGTACTTTGCAAAATAAATTACACACCTAGCGTGTTTAATTTTAAAATGGCGGCCATTTGAAATTTCCATGATATGACTTCCAAGAGTGTCTAAAACTAGGCGAATTTCAAATGGTCGCCATTTTGAAATTAAACACTCTAGAAGTTTAATTTTTTTGCAAAATACTTCTAGTTCTATTGTCTTTCTGAGAATGTATCAGAAGATGAGGGTTTGTATTTAAAAAAACAAAAGTTGGACCCCCTGGGGGCTACATGGGACCCGCCTGATGGTATGACAAAAATTGGTCATACCATCAGGTGGTTTAATTTGGGATATAATATTATGCAAACATTTCAAAACTCCTGATAAAACCGTTTAATAGATATTCAAGTGGTTTCGGACTTTTGGGCACCCTGTATAAGATACACACATGCACTACTATCATTAAATAGAGGAATAGCCAATACTGTAACAGATATCGAAAAATATCTCTTCGAAGGATCCCTCACCCAAACCTCCATAGAAATGGTCAAATTTCAAAAAAAAAAAAATAAGTCGTTTTTTAATTACAACTACTTGACCAAAATTACGGCGATTATTTTGTCAAATTTGTAAGAGATATCGAAAATGTATATTGGCAAAAAATGATTCGAAAATTTTAATATGTTCAAGCTTTTTATGTACTTCTTCTACTTTACATTTTATCAACTTAAAAATATTAAATTGAACCGTGGCGAAGCACGGGGATTTAGGAAAAATGGTAAATGTAATGGAACTGTAACGGTATGCGTTCCAGGTCGTCCCAGTACGAAGAACCGACCATTGTGAGGACGAAGATATGCAGTCTCATACATACTTACTTTTACTTGTCCCTGGCTGGGGCTTTGATGTCGACCGACCATCGTGAGGACGTAGATATGCAGTCTCATACTTACTTATACTTGTCCGTGGCTGGGGCCTTGATGACCATATGCCTCCACTGATAACGAACTTGTGCCATTTCCTATCAGGTTCTGGCTCTCCTCTTATATCATATGCCTCCACTAATAATGATCTTTATTTTTATTTTATTATTTGAATTTACGGGATCTACCGAAAATTGATTTGGCTGAAAATATCTGGGCAATTAATGAGGTTATTAAGAATTTTAAATAAATAATTATTGATGCTATTGTTCTTCGGTCTTTCAAAGTTTTTTTTTGTTTTTGTTTTTTTAGAGTTTTAAATTAATTTATTTATTCATATACATACAAAGATAATTTTCCCTAAGCTAATAAGCTTCTAAGGATAATTTTTAAAATTGGATTGTAGTTATTAATGAGGATTTTGACTCGTTGTTTGTATCCGAACTGTCTTAGAATTTTTTTTGTATAGCCTCAAGGGATTTTATGTGAGCTTCTTAATGAGGTGCCCAGATGACAGACCCGAACTCCAAATTGGACCGAACCAAAGAACCATTTCCTCACAGTTTCTGGCTCTCCTCATATTTTTCCAAATAAGATGTTATCTGTCCAAAGTGTATTTGGTTTGCCCAATGATCAACTTTCAACGGCTTTTCCATATACATTTCTTGTAATTTTGTTGTTTTCCATTCTTGTAAGATGTCCTGCCCATTTGATCTAAGCTTGATTGAATACCAAGTTGAATTTTTCACGCATTGTACAGAGGCCTTAATCTTATTAAAAAACATCTTTAAAAATAAATTTGTTTCGTGTTTGTATTGTTCCAGGAACTAGTGCATCTACCTTGTATTTATATTTGTGAATATTGTTTAGCTTATAGGAAAACTAGAACTTGTCTGAAGAACCATTTGGTAAGTGTTGGTCTCTGGTCAATATACGAGTAGTCGATTTATTCTGACAAATCAATTTTGTTTGAAAAATTTGCGGCATGTCCGGTTAAAATGTATTATACATATTGTAGGTACATATATTTCGAATAACATGTTAATTATAAGTGTTAAAAATATTAACTTTTAAATAAATAAAAACAAAACACTTACCAAAAACACTATTTATAATTATTTATAAAGAAACTAGTTTCGAATCATTCGATTCATCATCAGTCTAGTCGAGTCGAAGGATGGAAGTTGACTGACCATTGTTCATCGCGTGCTGAGTAGAGTGACGCGAAGTACCGTCAAAATATTTACAGTCTATGTCTANGAAAAATAATATAAATGAACATTTAAATATAATCCGTATTTCTAACAATCATAATGAAATCAATACAAATGAAGCCTATGAAATTTATAAATATAATAACAGTGAAAAATATACATTACTAAATAATCAAATTGAAATTGATAAGGCCAGTGACAATATTCTATTTAAAAAAGTGTTAGACATAGACTGTAAATATTTTGACGGTACTTCGCGTCACTCTACTCAGCACGCGATGAACAATGGTCAGTCAACTTCCATCCTTCGACTGGACTAGACTGATGATGAATCGAATGATTCGAAACTAGTTTCTTTCTAAATAATTATAAATAGTGTTTTTGGTAAGTGTTTTGTTTTTATTTATTTAAAAGTTAACATATATTTCGAACCTCGGAAAATTTGTTTATGCCCGAAAACGGAATTTTTTGTATCCCAAAAACAAAACCCCCCTATTTCCGTCCCCGATTTTTTTAAAAAATAAAAAGGCAATTTATTATTCTTTACTTTATGCCCACTTTATTATTTTAAAATAAAGTTGGTACTATTCTAATTGAAATTCTCGAGGAACCTATTTTTCTTCCAAACAATACCACTTTCGGGGGATAAACCTAGATTTTAATATCACCAATCGAATGACCATGACCCCTTTTCTAAAAGCCTTAATTGTCATCATATATCTATTCTATAGAGGGTAATAATTGATATGAGCAGGCGCGAATATAGCCCTCTTGTTTTTTTTGGGGGGGGGGGACAATCGCACAATATACTTAATAGAAAATTTGGAGGGGGGAAAGGTAGGGACTCGTAACCCAGGGACCGGGGGTTCGAGTCCTGGGCAGTACTTTTTAATGCCATGTTTATCGAGGTACGATACCTAATTTGTTAAAAGCTGTAGAACTTACCACAAAGGTGATAAGCAATTTTATAAGCGTGATGACGAAAAAAAAGTGCCATGACGGATGACAGAATTTTTGACAATTTTTTATTTACCTACGTATTTCTATTTAGTATCAGGATTGGGAATTATTTAGGGGCCCGTGCCGCCCCCCCCCCTCAATGGGATAAAAGACACAGTGGATCACCATTCACTTTAAACAATTTTTTACGTGATTAGGTATAATAAAATTTGAGAAACACCGCATTCTTATAAAAAACGTGCCCCCCGTTCCCTCCCCTCTATATCCGCGCATGGACATGAGACTCCAGAAACATGTCAATCACTGCAATATAATTACGCCATTAACAAAAAACATAATAATATTACAGAGTTGCTTTCTGTGTATCAGCTCGGTCCGTGAGGATGTCATCAAATAACTTCTCAAGTATGATTTACTTTTCATTGGAGGTTAGCAAGTCATAATTGCATTGGAAGAAACACGCTTTCTGAATGACTAAAGTTTCTTTCGGAAAAATTCAAACCTTAGTTTTTTTTAAAAAAATATGCCCCGGAACCGCATGCGCATTAATTCCGGGCAACCTATATCCTAATGAACTTTTGTTTGTGAATTTTCAGTTAAAATGTAATCTCAGGCATCCGCCAGGCAATGAAATCTACCGTAAAGATTCTATTTCATTCTTTGAAATTGACGGTCGAAAAAACAAAAATTATGCTCAAAATTTATGTCTTCTAGCCAAACTATTTTTAGATCATAAGACACTATATTATGATACAGACCCCTTTCTATTCTATATTATGACTGAACAAGACTCACGAGGCTTCCATATTGTAGGGTGAGTACAAAAAATAGTTTAGGAGAAAAATCGGACAGTGCCTTCTCGTCAAACTTTGTGTTATGGTACAGACCCCTTTCTATTCTATATTATGACTGAACAAGACTCACGAGGCTTCCATATTGTAGGGTGAGTACAAAAAATAGTTTAGGAGAAGAATCGCACATTGTTTTCTCGTCAAACTTTGTGTTATGATACAGACCCATTTCTATTCTATATTATGACTGGACAAGACTCACGAGGCTTCCATATTGCAGGGTGAGTACAAAAAATAGTTTAGGAGAAAAATCGCACATTGTTTTCTCGTCAAACTTTGTGTTACAGACACCTTTCTATTCTATATTATGACTGAACAAGACTCACGAGGCTTCCATATAGTAGGGTGAGTACAAAAAATAGTTTAGAAGAAAAATCGCACATTGCCTTCTCGTCAAACTTTGTATTATGATACAGACCCCTTTCTATTCTATATTATGACTGAACAAGACTCACGAGTCTTCCATATTGTAGGGTGAGTAAAAAAAATAGTTTAGAAGAAAAATCACACATTGCCTTCTCGTCAAACTTTGTATTATGATACAGACCCCTTTCTATTCTATATTATGACTGAACAAGACTCACGAGTCTTCCATATTGTAGGGTGAGTACAAAAAATAGTTTAGAAGAAAAATCGCACAGTGCCTTCTCGTCAAACTTTGTATTATGATACAGACCCCTTTCTATTCTATATTATGACTGAACAAGACTCACGAGGCTTCCATATTGTAGGGTGAGTACAAAAAATAGTTTAGAAGAAAAATCGCACATTGCCTTCTCGTCAAACTTTGTGTTATGATACAGACACTTTTCTATTCTATATTATGACTGAACAAGACTCACGAGTCTTCCATATTGTAGGGTGAGTACAAAAAATAGTTTAGGAGAAAAATTGCACATTGCTTTCTCGTCAAACTTTGTGTTATGATACAGACACCTTTCTATTCTATATTATGACTGAACAAGACTCACGAGGCTTCCATATTGTAGGGTGAGTACAAAAATAGTTTAGGAGAAAAATCGCACATTGCCTTCTCGTCAAACTTTGTGTTATGATACAGACACCTTTCTATTCTATATTATGACTGAACAAGACTCACGAGGCTTCCATATTGTAGGGAGAGTACAAAAATAGTTTAGGAGAAAAATCGCACATTGTTTTCTCGTCAAACTTTGTGTTATGATACAGACCCATTTCTATTCTATATTATGACTGAACAAGACTCACGAGGCTTCCATATTGAAAGGGTAAGTACAAAAAATAATTTAGGAGAAAAATCGCACATTGCCTTCTCGTCAAACTTTGTGTTATGATACAGACACCTTTCTATTCTATATTATGACTGAACAAGACTCACGAGGCTTCCATATTGTAGGGTGAGTACAAAAAATAGTTTAGGAGAAAAATGCGCATTCTTTTCTGGTCAAACTTTGTTAGTCCACTAGAGGGGGGGGCAAGTTCCCCTCTTGGTTTGAAAGGGATTAAGTCTTCTTGGTTCCAGATTTTAAGAAGGTTTCCACGTCCTAATGATGGCGGAGTCGGTCCACTGGAGGCAAGTTCCTCTGTTGAGTTGACCAGCACAGTTCCAGCCAAGGGCCATCAAAACCTTTTCGGTAAACTCATATCAACCTGGTTTTATCATTTTAATTAATCATGAATCTATAAATGAGAAGAACGGTTGATTTAGTGAGAAAAAGCTCTGCTGTCATGGGCGTAGGAAGGGGGGGCAGGTGGGGGCAGCTGCCCCCCCTAGAAATTTTCTAGAATATGCAGCACGGAAGGGGCAACTTAAATTTACACTAGATAAAATGATTTTTGGAAGCAAAAAAGTCATCAAGTACCGAAATACGATAAATGCCACATTTTGTCCCTAATTCAACAGCCCCACTGTGAACAATCAAATGTAACTGTGGCAAACTTGTCGCATCGTTGAATCGCATTTGGTAAATTTGGTGGGAAAATTCAAAAAAATTAACAAACGTTACAAACGTATAGGTTCCATCTGTTTTTTTTTGGGCTTTCCGTATATTTTTCCATTGTAAAACTCCTCCTGCTAGTTGAATTTCGCCGGTTTGGCACTTTCCTTTATCGATATTTATCACAGGCCCTGGGGTCGCCCCTCCCCAATAACTGAATCATCAGTTACCCCTGGGGGTTTATTATTAAATAAGTACCGATTTACTTTATCGACCCCCCCCCTCCCGACATGAAAATCTCAGTTGCCCCCCCCCCCTAGGCCAGATGCTGGCTGCGCCCTTGTCTGCTGTTACTTGAAATTAAAATTGATTCATTTTATTTTCAGTTATTTTTCCAAGGAGAAAGTGTCCTCAGAAGATTACAATGTGGCGTGTATACTCACACTACCTCCGTATCAGCGGAGAGGCTACGGAAAACTCCTTATAGAATTTAGTAAGTATGGTTAAAAATTAATATCGATTTTGACCCATTTTCGAAGAGCCGTAGACAGAAAATCCGGGCCGGGGGAAAAAATTTACGGGCCCCTCTATTATTCTTTCATCTAAAATCATCGTATGGGCAGTAATAAAAGTAAAAGTAGGCAATTCACTTAGTTGATGTGAAAAGGCGTGTACGCTCCTTATGGCAACTAATAATTCGATTATCAGATGTTAATGTTTACGAAATCTACCAATATTTATGATTGCTGTACAAGCTGAAAGGTCGCACTATATTTTAAAATCAGTGTTCTGAAATAGTCATTGTCCCTTATTAGCCCACTATCGCTAAACTTCTGATTTTGTGTGTTTGAACATTTTTCAAAACTTTTAAGTTTATTTATTTATTATTCAGAAAATTATCATAATGAAAAAAATAATTATGATAATTTTCTCACCTGGCCTCTTAGGAAATCCCGGGCCTGAGGGGATTCCCCCCCCCCTCTCGTCGGGGCTGGACTCCATAACAGCCTTTTTAGCTTTTGGGAGGGGGGGAAGGAGAGTAGCAACCATGCAACATTAAGAAATATTGTACTATTTACCTTGTAATACTATGATGTCCAACTTTCCGTGTTTATGTGCTCTAATAGTGGTAAATAATGTAAATATCTCAAATTCATGAGGATAAAATTCCATCCATTGGCTGGGTTTGAACCCCATTAAACATTTTAATTCTGATTTTAACACAAAGATTTTGATTTTTACAATTTTTTTTTTACAGTGGAGTATTGTAAGTAAATCTCATTTATTTATTTTTCTTTTGTCAGGTTATGAACTTTCAAAATTTGAAGGTAAAACCGGATCTCCAGAGAAACCTTTGTCTGATTTAGGACTTTTATCTTATAGAAGCTATTGGGCTCAAACAATTCTAGAAAAACTATTAAATGCGTTGAACTTGAGCAAACCCGGAGATGACGAGCGGGCGAAAATGTCCATCAGGTAAGTCCACGTGTAACAGCCTCAGTTTGTAACCACAGGAGGTTGGTGGTTCGAATCCATCTCCGTTTCTTCGAAATACAATAGACCCAAACAAAGGTCGCAGTGATAATTGCAATCAGTCTCAATGAGATACATAAAAAACTGGTTGAGACGACACTTGATTTTTAACTACGAAAATTATACCCCATGTCATCTAAAATAATGAATTTTTGAATAATTTTTAATAATGAAATTTTGACCAGGAAGAAAAGACCCCTGTGAAAACTCGAGATAAAGTTAAAATGTGCGAATGGTGGGTAAAACCCCCATTTTGAATGACCAATAGATGTTAAAGAGACCTTAAGGTAAATTAAAAAAAAAAAAAAACTTGTAAAAACAAATACTTGTAATCATAGCAGTCCTCCTGGTCTAGTGGGTATCACACTGGCATTGCACTTGGGGGACCCGGGTTCAATTGCCGACGGGGTCGGAAAATTTTCGACTTAGTGCTTGTGATTTCGGGGTGCACTCGCCCCGTGAGAACGATTGAGTAGTTACGTACTTTAATGTGAGTAGCCACTATTGGCGGCATTACCAGAGTAAAAAGATTAGAAGATAAAAAAGAAAAAAAAAATCTTAAGTGGAATGTTACCACTAGGCGAGGTTAATACCTGAGGAATTTTCTACCACCTAACCCTTAGAGCTCTATTTTTATGTGGTCAAATACTCAAATTAATGAGGTAGAGGAGATTATTAGTGCAGAAAGCTCTTAGTAATGCTGTGATACCCACAAAAAATGTGAAAAAGCCGTTGGGCCTTTCCACAAAAAAATTCTTCATTTATATTTATTATTTATATTCTATCCAGGCTTGAAAAAAGGTAGAAGCAGGTTAATATGAGGTTACCGAAAAGGTTCTAATGGCTCCTGGCTGGAACTGTGATGGTATGCGTTCCAGGCCGTCCTGGTGCGTAAATCCGCCAATCGTGAGAACGAAAAAAAAAAAATCATTTAAATGCCTAAATAAAAATTGCGCCTTAAATAATTATTTTGTATTGGTTTTTGTTCAACAGTGAAATTTGTGAAGCTACTTCAATCAAAGAAGATGACGTTATTTCAACATTGCAAAATTTAAATTTAATAAATTATTATAAAGGCCAATACATCTTGACGATTAATAATGAGACAATACAAACACATTATAAAAGTTTAAATAAAAGAAAGTTAAGAATTGATTCCAAGTGTTTGCATTGGACACCTAAAGATTGGACGAAGAAAAAGACAAACAATAATAGTCAAATGAAAAAAATGAGCACTCGAACGCAAAGACATCATAGTGATGCAAGTTAACAAGAAAAATAAATGAGAAAGCAGTGTGTAATATTCTAATACAATGTTTTCGTTTAATGTAACGAGGAAATAATAGTACAGAAACATAATCAAATTGTCTTCACAGGAGATTTGTTGAAAAGTCCGCGCGCGATTTTTTCCAACCAAAGATCATCTTCGTTTTGTTCGGACAACATACTCCTGTTTGTTTCTACCATAGAGTGGCTGATATCAACTGTGTTACTCCAAATGCATCTACGAATACTTCCGTGGCAGAGTGCGCATCACACTTGGCTTGCACCAAGGAGATTCTAGGTTTGATTTCCGGACGGGTTGAAAATTTGATAAAGGTTTTCCCAAATTTTCTACTTGGTCTGGTTGTGATTGGGGGTAACTCAGCCGCCTGAGGACAATTGAGTAGCTATGGTAATAGCGACAAGTGGTACCATTATAAGGAAATTGTTAAAGTCTAGGCTTAGTGATATTAAAGGATTGTTGAGAATACCTTGTAATGCTATGATGCCCACTAAAATTGTGACATAATAACACAAAGAAATATACATTTACTACGAATACTTAGATTTACATTGAAGCAAATCTTAATTATTAGATCAGACAATATAAAACTATTGACTGAATTGCAGCAGGATCACAATAAAACAATGTGTTTTAATTTTGAATGCAAACCCTGCCAACCTAGAACATTTTCCTCAGATGTTTGGTTCTACGTACCAGGGCAACCCAAGCACTCAAAAGTGTTTGGCCAAAGATCATCAATACAGCAATGCAAACCAAAAGAAAACTAACATCGATTATCTTCATTTTTTCCGTTTAATGATCTGCTGTGATGAAAACATTCTTTTACCAATATAATATTCTTTGACTCATGATTGCTGCTACAACCTAGAACATACCTAATATTAACTTTTAAATAAATTAAAACAAAAAACACTTACGAAAAACACTATTTATAATTATTATTTATGAAGAAACTAGTTTCGAATCATTCGATTCATCATCAGTCTAGTCGAATCTAAAGATGGAAGTTGACAATGGAAGTTGATGGAAGTTTAGTCAACTTCCATCTTTAGACTCGACTAGACAGATGATGAATCGAATGATTCGAAACTAGTTTCTTCATAAATAATTATAAATAGTATTTTTGGTGTTTTGTTTTAATTTATTTAAAAGTTAATATTTTTTAACACTTAGCATTCACATGTTATTCAAAGATTTTGAACATAATATAATATTCTGGAGTGATCCTGTTGAGACTTTGACCCTCTTTGGTCTGAAAGCATCACGAATGTCTTCGAAAACGTTAACAAAGAGACATAATCAAATAGTGGCATCACCGCGCCGTGTTCAATGGTAGTCAGTTGTATGAGACGACAGCTCTAAATGAGTTATTGTTGGCGAAAGTTTTTAATTGACATCATACATCTAATCTGAAGGCTAGTAATTGACATGGGCCTCTAGAACCATGTCACTCATTGAAATCTAATTACGTCAGTAACAAATATCATTTTGTGTAGTTGCTTTCTGTATTATTTTTCACTAGCTGTTTTGCCCTTGCTTCGCTACGATTCTTATATTGCTAGTTTTGTTTTTCAAGGACAATGAAAATTGGAGGGGGCCCCCCTCCAATTTTCACAGTATTGGTTTGTGCCCAGCCTATATATTGCAACCTTTAAAACCCAACATTTAAACGTTCTGCCAGGCGCCTTAGAAGCATGGCCATTCTGACTATTAGTTTTTTCTAAATTTTATTTCACCCGTTCCCGTGAACGGGTAAAATAAAAATTTTGAACGTGTAACTCGGGAATGACTGGCCTTATCTTTGCAGAAAAGGTCCTAAAAGAAGGACTAAATAGTCACCTAAAAGTTTCTCGCTTTGAGTTGATATGTTGTCGCGACAAATTTTAAGATATCGGACCGTGACTGTCCGATTTTGATGAATAAATTATAAATTTGGCCGTAACTCAAAAAACGGCTTGACATATTTTAGTTCTGATAATTTTCCTGGGGTCGTAGATCATGATTTTGGGGGAAGGAGGGGGGGGGCCTTCCCATAAATTTTTCGGTATCTGCTACCGTTTGGGCTGTAGTATTGTAACAGACAACCATACATAGATACATACATACAAATTTCTGATTTATATATTAAGATTTACACCATCAACTCAGGTGGACTTGGCCCAAGAAAGTCAAATAACTTCTCACCTTCCCGAGTATGATTTCTTATGGAAGATAGTAAGTCATAATTGGATGGTGAGAAATTTCGCTTTTGGATACATAATATGAAAATAAGAGGAAGCAGAGTGTAATATTAAAATACAATGTTTTGTTTATTGTAACGAGGAAGGAAGTAATGACAGCACGTGAAACCTGTTTTTTTTTTTTTTTAAATTTAATTCAGTTAACGAATTTTATACTTCTCACTGATTTCATTCACAACTCGAAGAGAAACAAGAAGACCGCCACCTCTTTTTTAATTTAGTTTAACGTCTCCTTAACATCTATTGGCCATTCGAGACGGGGGTTTTACCTTACATTCGCTGGAAACTTGCAAACCAGCTACCCACATTGACCTCGCCCAGCCTGGGTTGGGCCGGAAAATATAGCCAGCATCACGAGGACGCGAACCCACGCGGACACCCACATGGAACAACCTCGCTGGACTTTGCTTAACGTCAGTGATCGAACGGGAACTGGTGTATTCAACGTGCCATAGCTGGCCCACCTCTTTTTAATTTAGATAAATATTTTATTACCTATCAATATTTTTTATTGAACTGAGTTAACTCATTTTATTTACCTTTATTTCTCTTTGACTTATTCTGAAATCAAAGGGAAACAAGACCCCTACCAGTTTTTAATTCAATTTTTTTTTAAAATGAATTAACCTTGATGAAAAACTTCAAATTTCTTAACAGAAGGACCATTTTTTTAACTTATTCAAAAAATGTGAGAAATTGAACTTCTGAGGTAGGGAAATTCATCTAAAATATTTGAACATTTCCAAGGTCAAATCGAATTGTAGAACAGAAAATTTCTCTCTTCTCCAAGATTTAACTTATTTTATACGAGTATGTGGTGTTTTTTTTTTTTTAATAAATTAAAAAGTGGTGGGGGTTTCTCTTTGTCTTGAGAACAAGCAAAGAGAAATTAGAAACAAAGTAAAAAAAATAGAGATGAGTAATTTAAAAAAAAACACGCTTAGAATTTCCCCCTCCCAGTTACCTTATTCATGAATTCGTTACTAAATTAATTTAAAAAATAGACTTATAGACTTGTGAGTTGAAAAGAATAGTGAAAGCGAGGAAACCCATGTGTTATATTTACTCATGGGCTCCACCGTGTTTTACCTAAATAAAATAAAAATACAAATTAGAGATTAAAAATGCAAACAGAGTGTTCTATTTGTACATTCTTTTACTTTTATTTCAAGTACAGCATGTTAGGGCAGGAGAAGAAAAAAAAAATGGGTGTGTGTACTTATGTTATGTACGCGCGTGAAACTATACTTTTTTTTTTTTTTTTTTTTTTTTTTTTTTTTTTTTTTTTTTTTTTTTTTTTTTNACGTGGTGTTCCCAAGCGGTCACCCATCCAGTACTGACCACGCCCGGACGTTGCTTAACTTCAGTGATCTGACGGGAACTGGCGTATTCATCGTGGTATGATCGTTGGCTTATACTTCTTTTTAAAATTAAATTTAATAATATTTCAATATTATTAAATTTAATTTTAAAAAAACATACTACCCCACCCGAAAGTGAACTCAGAACCTACCAACTATGAAACAAGGGCCTTGCACTGAGCCACAAAGTTCTATAGAAATAGAATAAAAAAATAATTTTTAGATGGAGGGGTCTGTGTTAATTGTGTGTTACACTCATGCGGTGTTAATTTTGTGTTAACTTAAAAAAAAAAAGAAAAAAAAAAAAACAGAAGCAAATCAAAAAGTGGTCACATTTTGATTTTTGTATTTTTTTTCTTTATTGATTTAGAGGAGTTACCCTCTAAATTGTTTTAATTTGCTCCTTCTGATTACCAAAGTAATTTGCAATAAAGAAAAAAGTCATAACTGACTGCAGTCGTAAATATCTAACATTTTTAAATAATTACTATCTTTCCACGTATTATAATATTGTCATATGTTTTGGATTTATGTCTGACTCAAGGAAAGGTATTATTATTATATAATTTCTTTATTGAATGAACTTTTATAATAGTAGTTCAGAAATGGTGAAAATAGAGATAGAAAAGAAGAAAAAGATAGTTTTAGAAGGTAAATAATATAAAATAAAGTTCATTCAAATTTATATTTAAAGATATAAATATAACTTGTACCAAAAATACCAAAACTCCTTTTTATCCTTTAAATTAGATACTATTTATTAGCTTTGTTGAGATTTTCTACATTTGGATAGAGCTTGCTTTTCTGAGTCCAGCGATAATCATATCGTTATATGACATTTTTCGACCTAGCCCCTTTTGCCCTAACTTGCGAGAATTATTTTATAAAATACAGGGTTCACCATTAAGAATATTTTGGCTTAACTAGTTGCACACCCAGGATTTTCATCGAGGGGTGGGGGGCAACCGTCAGGACCGTGCCTAGCATTTAACTTACGGGGGGGAAAGGGATTTAATCTATGCTACCCATTTTATATAATTTTGGAGATAAACGAATACCAACAATACAGCTTCCTTATTATTTTACCTCTACTGATGGCACAACTGAAAATAACCGAATCTCAAATAAATGAATCCATCAAAAGGATAGCACACTCAAACAGTATTTTTTTTTAAAAAAAAAAACTCGTTGAATACGTAATTCTACCAATATACGAGAAAATGAAAATCGGGGTTATGGCGAGCCAGTAGATAGATAAAAAGTATTTACCTGTTTAGTGGCTTTTGCCAACAAACTATCGAAGATGGGGAAGTTTTATACTCATATAGAGGCAAAGAGATTGACAAACTGTGCATTGGCGATATCCGCACCCGCACAGTTGAAGATGCGATTACCCAATATCAACCAAACAGGGTGCTGGGACGCCAACCACCACCTATCGCGAAAGAAGGGACCTGGCACAACTACGCTCTGGATGGTCCAGATTACTCAATCCATACCTCAACAGATTGGACGCCGCGCCGGTATCAAAAATGAATGCAACCTCTGCCATGGGCAGCCACACGATGTTCATCATCTGTTTGACTGTCTTCAAAGTCCTACCACAATCACAACACTTGAACTCTGAACCAGACCGAAAGAGGTGGCAGCTTTTCTCAACTTACAATAACAAACTTGATCTGATCTGACTTGTCGTCGGTCAGTACAACAACAACAAACGAACGCCTGTCAACCAAAATTACAAGATCACCGTATTTTGATGAAATTTCCGGGGTTTTGAGTGTATCTTTTTGCCATACACTCAAAATCCCGCTGGCAAACATGTCTTTTTTGATACACTCAAATTCCCGAAATTTTCAATCTGGCCCAGTCTAAACATGGGGTGGGGGAGCAGGTTAAATCAAAAAATAGCAACGTTCGAGATCTGTACCAAGCACGACAATAGCAATGCTATAGATCGGGAAGACCGCTCTTTCCGTTCTCTTCTATTTCGTGGGACCAAATAAACGTTTCTTGAATGATTCAAATAAACGAGAGTGGTTGGAGAAAAAATACCAGTGTAAGGTTAGGATTCTTGCGCCATTAATTTAAATAAACGAAAAAAATGAAAAAATCCTAGGTTATCTCTTTGATTTTATTTTTAAAAAATGATTTAATTATAAACAAACTACGTTTCAAACAATATATAAATAAAAAAAAAAAAATTAAACAAAATTCTTAATAATAAAATGTGTACAAAAAGAAAGCGAGTATAAAAAATAGATCCGAGAAAAAAGGTATACTTTGAAATACATATTAAAAATCAGAGTGCGCCAGAAAAACCTGATGATTTTAAAAATTATTTTTGGGGACCAGACAGATAGTGTTATTTATTTTCTGAGCAACTTACAAACTTAAAATGTGGTTTATTTGAAAGTAGAAGGTTAATTTTCACGATTAAATGGTGGAAAATACGAGAAAACTCACTTTTAAATGTTTAATTCACAATTTTATTGCTTGAAAATCGACGAAACTTTGGAGAAAGCGCAAGAGTTTTTAGGGAGCGACTTTATGAGAAGAACAAGTTTAATCGAGG
>CM022883.1:2806738-2864726 GCA_012654025.1 Pachypsylla venusta
GATCATTTCGGAATTTGTTTTTTTCGTGTACCTTATGAGGTAATTTTTGGCCCAATTTCGATTTTTGGCGGGTCTGTAGCTTCTAAACGCCCCCGGTCTGGCAACTAAGAAAGCGGGTTTTGACATTACCCCACCGATGCACTTCCAGCCCACGGGTCAAAAATTTTATACCTTATGAGGTAAGATATGGCTAGCCAGCTCCCGAACTAATAAGTTTATATATGTTTTACCTTCAGGAAGGTAGAAATGTAGGATAATGTCCTTGAAAAAACCACCCCACACATCATGATATCAAAAAGACAGGTATGTTTTTGCGTAGAAAATGTTTGGTATGTATGTCAGTTTTATGCCATGAACGGCTTTTGGTGGAAATCGAATATAGCGTTGGCGGTTTTATGCCGCTTTTTAGCGGTTTTCGCATATCCTGATTAAAATGAGAACGGTAATAGCTAGAACTTTATCCTTGGTGCCTATTCATATCAATTTCATACAAGAAATTGAAAAATACAACTTAGGTTGAAGTGTAATATATTGTTGGCCGCTAATTAGAGGTTGAAGGCCGCCTTATAGATAAGGAAAGTCATGTGATGTTCACAGCAGATTTTTTTTTTGTTAATAATATTCTGACATTTTTCACTTTTGACGTTAATTAACATTACGTTAATTTTATAATTCATGTACGTACGCATCGTACATGCCGACGCCTCCTCATATGCTAACCTACCTTAGCAGTCTATTGAGAAATCCCACTCACGATAAAACGTTTATAATTAATCAGTCTTCTGACACGGTCGGTGTAAGACTGATGAATTATGAACGATAAAACATGACGGACGGGAAAACCTGGAATTGTCAGGGAATTTTAGGAGACTGGAAATGTCAGAGAAAAGTCAGGGAATTTAGGGAAAAACGGCAAAAGTCAGGGAATTTTTCAAATTGAGTTTTTTTTATCTCAATGGCCAATTTTATGCGTGAACATGCTTTTCCTGAAAATTTTTTTGGTATACATGTTTATGGTATGAAGGAAATTTGCTGTAGAGTTTTTGGGGTCCCTGGGCCCCAATATTGTGCTTTTTGAAGCCAGATGGGGGAGACAATATCTTGAAAAAGTACACTGGAAAATCTGGAAAAGTAGACTGAAAAACGTGGAAAAGTCAGGGAATTTCACTTTGACGATTTGGTAGACACCCTGGCTGATGAATTATGAACGATAAAAACATGACGGATGGCTGTGTTCCGACTTTAATAAAACGTTTATAATTAATCAGTCTTCGGACTCGGTCGGTGTTATAAGTCTGGTAAATTATGAACGATAAAACATGACGGACGGTTGTGTCGCGACTTTAATAAAACATTCATAATTCATCAGTCTTCTGACACGGTCGGTGTAAGAAGTCTGATGAATTATGAACGATAAAACATGACGGACGGTTGTGTCCCGACTTTAATAAAACATTCATAATTCATCAGTCTTCTGACTCGGTCGGTGTAAGAAGTCTGGTAAATTATGAACGATAAAACATGACGGACGGTTGTGTCCCGACTTTAATAAAACATTCATAATTCATCAGTCTTCTGACACGGTCGGTGTAAGAAGTCCGATGAATTATGAACGATAAAACATGACGGACGGTTGTGTCCAGACTTTAATAAAACGTTCATAATTCGTCAGTCTTCGACACGGTCAGTGTAAGAAAGTGTAACAGTGGGGACAAAACCGTATGTCACGTTTTTTTAAGTGGGGACACAACCGTATGTCACGTTTTTTTGAAGTGGGGACACAACCGTATGTCACGTTTTTTTGAAGTGAGGACACAACCGTATGTCACGTTTTTTAAAGTGGGGACACAACCTTATGTCACGTTTTTTAATTGGGGACACAACCGTATGTCATGTTTTTTTAAAGTGGGGACACAACCGTATGTCACGTTTTTTTGAAGTGGGGACACAACCGTATGTCACGTGTCCGGAAAGCGACATATAAAGATATTGCTCATCTAATTTGATTTAGAAAAGCTGTGGGAAGGCACCCCTTTTACTAATAGGTTAAGCTTCATCGGCCATTCCGCTAAAATCAACAACAAGTACTCAGTTGTCCTCACGAGGTTAAGTGCACCTTGATATCCGACAATCATCCCAACAAGCACCACGCCCAATTTGTCCTCACGAGGTTGAGAGCACCTTGATATCCGACAATCATTCCAATAAGCACCACGTCCAATGTTGTCCTCACGAAGTTGAGTGCACCTTGATATTCGACAATCATCCCAACAAGCCCCACGTCCAATGTTGCTAACCTAACCTTAACTTTAGTGACCAGACGGGAACTGGTGTATCTAGACTATACATCAATGATGTAAAGTGAACCACGATGATTTCACCCTCCTTTCGCTGAAAACTTACAAACGTACTAATCACATTGACACGAGAGCGTAAACCTATGTGGTATTCCACCAAGTTAAACCTCCGAGTACATTACTTAACTTCAGTGATCTAAGGGGAACTGGTGTATTCACCGTGAAATTGACGCTTCTGAATCAAGATCCTTCAAATCTACATGTTCACCCACAAAGTAAAACCTCACTGGCATTGGTTAACTTCAGTGATTTAACCAGAACTGATGTAGTCAACGTGCCATAGACGCTTCTGAATCAAGATCCTTCAACTTGTGTTTCAGGATGTGTTTTGTTCACATCCTGAAACACAAGATTATTTCTTTTACTCGAAGGCCATATTGTCCGCTTTGTCGACATCTGTTCATCAGTGAATGATCAATCATCTTTCTCTTCTCTTGCCGAGAGAAATATTTTCTGTACGACATATGTTAGGGAGCCTGAAAATTGTAAATCAAAATAAAGGTCAGGAGAATCAATTCATTTTGAACATCTCACAAACCGAGTGAGCAGAAGAGAACATAAATAGTACAGGGTGTGGCAATTAGTTCCCCCACTTTTCAAAAAATCGTGGGAGGGGAAGTAATAGTGGGAGAAGCGTGGAGTTTGTGGTATTCAACACTAAATGACATCTAGTTTTTAGGTGTCGCAATGGTTTGGTCGTGCGAGCATCGTGTGTTCCTTGTCAAGGTGTTTTTTAAAAAAGTGAATCCATTATGGCCACTCAGAGGGCGTTCCGCACAAGGTATGGTTTGCACTCCACAGATCCAGTTCCTGGTTGAAAAACAATTTTGAGTTGGTTTCACAACTTTAGGACCACATCATCAGCTTTAGGCTGTATGGGGCTACGGCCTATGTTCCCCGGTCAAGTGATCTCCTTAGAGCATGACATTTCGTGGGCCCCTCGCTCGCCGGATTTAAGTCCCTGTGACTTCTTCTTGTGGGGTTACCTCAAGGCTAAGGTCTTCAAACATCGCTCTGGGACCTTTGAAGAGTTGAAAGGAGGCAATTCTGGAAGAAATCATCCAAATTGATGCTGGTATGCTGACGAGTTATGGAAAACTTTCGCGAAAGACTCCAAATGTGCATCAATCGCCAAGGCCGTCATTTGGACGACATTATTTACAAAACATAGATGAAAAAAAACTAGAATACACAAGCTTTCAGAATACAGAGTAATTTTTCAAATATCTCATTTCGTTTTTATTTACCAGCTATTTCAATTGTGGGAGAACTAATTGCCGCACCCTGTATACAAAAAATGTCCGATGTGGGTTGAGATTTTCGATGTTGAGTTTTCAATGCCAAAACACGTTTTGAGCTACCCAGAGCCCATATCCCGAGTATCAGCCATTGGTTCGTGTGAGCATCTGCACAAAATATCTCAAGAATGGCAATAGTTGTCGGTTTTTATGTATAAATTGACATACGTACAAAATTTGAAGTCCCCATCACTTAATACGCTCTCTCTTTAGACAGTATTCGTGTATATGCAAAAAGCCACCAACGTTAACATTAAGCCTCATTTACACTGCCCGAGCATTCGGCGCGAGCAGAGGTGACGAACGATCATTCGTTCGAGGCTCAGGCAGTGTAAACAGTCGCCGCGAGCCGATCAAGGTCGAAGGGAAAATGAAAAGTGTCTTTTGTTCATTTCTCTATATGCGGAGCACCCAGAGCTGTGTCAGCCAGACCATAAATTTTATTTTATTCTGAATAGCCCACTGTTATCCTCCTTCAAATCCTTCAGCAATAGGGAGTAATTTCTTGTCTTTAAAAATGACGACTCCCTCATGCGACGCCTTTTCCTTTTTCGCTTTTTCTCCGCTAGTTGGTCTAGAATGAGGATAACCGCCGTGGAAAACAAAATTTTGGCTAGCGCGGGTGCCATCTGTTCGCTGCGAATCCTCACGAGTAACTGATCGTCAGAAATGCTCGAGCAGTGTAAACAGAGAGCTTATTGTATTCGTGCTCGTCGAAAACTGGCGAGCAACGATCACGAATGCTCGGGGATGTTCGGGCAGTGTAAACGGACCTTTAAAAAAAAACGAAAGACTTGAAGCACCCGTATATATCAAAATTTCGAAGAGGGGGAATAGCTTCTATTTGATTCTTCTTCTCCCTATGCTAAATTAAATAATGCTTTAAGCTAAATAAATGTTCTGGATAAGAAAACAAAACTTACTGAAACTTCGCGTAAACCAATCTGGTTTATTACGCCATACGACTCCCAAATAGTATACAGGTACACCAGATAAGGTAATAACAATGGCCATTCCAACCTCTTTCGTACTTTCAAATATTGGAGTCACCACAAGGAAGATACAAATGAGAATAAATGAAATTGGCACCCAAAGTGATACCTAAAATGGAACAAAGGGAGGTTACAAATCGTTCGATTTTTTGGAACAAACAAAAAAAGGGAAACGGAAGGTTGTGTTCCCACTTGAAAAAAAAAAGTTCACATATCTAAGCGTACTAAAAAGGGAGACAAATGTGCAAGGTCAACGTTTTAATGGTTCTACGCACCAGAAAAACCTGGAACGCATATCATCACAGTTCTAACCAAGGGCCATCAAAACCTTTTTGGTAACCTCATATCAACCTATTACTACCATATTTCCAAACCTGAATCCAAAAATGGAGGAACAATTGATTTCAACAGGAACACCGGCTACAACAACATGCAAGCAATGGGAACAACTTCATTAAGGCTATGTTCAGACAAACCGCGCGGCACAAGATCTATCTAAATAGTGCATATTGTCACATGACCGCGTGGTACTAGTTCTACATACTTTGTATCGATTTGTTCATATGATCCCGCGCGGCACAAGATCTATCTAAATAGTGCATATTGTCTACATGACCGCGCGGTACTAGTTCTACAAACTTGTATCGATTTGTTCATATGATACCGCGCGGCACAAGATCTATCTAAATAGTGCATATTGTCTATATGACCGCGCGGTACTAGTTCTACAATCTTGTATCGATTTGTTCATATGATCCCGCGCGGTCATCTGAACATAGCCTTAATTACACATACGCGCTGAATCATCAAATGTTTTTTTCTTGTCGGCATGACGATTTTCAAAGACAAGACGCTATTAGAAATTTCAACGTGAAGATTTTCTTTTTTTTTGATCGAAGACAGGAAAGGTTCGTAATGGGAATACTCCAATTTGTATTGTAATTGTATATTTGTTTGTGTTATTATGTCACAAGGTAAATTTAACAATCTCTCCAATAACCCTAAGCTACGCTTACAATTATCTTATAACGCTACTTGCCGTTATTAATATAACTAGTCATTGTTCTCAGGAGGCTGAGTTACCCCGAACAAAAGCAGACAAAGTAGAAAATTCGAAAAAAACCTTTTTTTCAAATTTTCGACCCGACTAAGAATCGAACCCGATACCTCCTTGCTAAAATGGGAGGCCATAGGGACGATTTTACAGGCTAAATACTCATTGATTTTATTGTTGCCGTGTGACAAATGTATATTTTCGCAAAGGCTTTTAGAAATAGAAAAACCTTCTCCAAAGCCTGAATCAAAGCCCAAGGGAATTGTGTTTTAAGGGAGATCATATTGAAATCCAACCGCAGATAAAAAAAAAATCTCGTGTCACTAACCGAACGAAGTAAGGTCTAAATTTAACACGACATATTTTCTTTTTGTGCCACGATGACTCTAGAACGCCTAATCTGAATTAGATGAAATTTGTTATACACATTAATACTCCTCATAGAATTGGCTGATTAGTTTGGGCCATCCCATCCGGGGCCAACTGGTAGCCATCTAAGCGAATGAGAAGGTCTACAGTTCATAAAACGCTAATTACTTTATTTACAGACCTAGGTAAACAACTACATATACGTCGTCAGCACCAATTTCTGGTTAATTCTCTCAGATCCTAAATAGTCTAAATTTAAATGTAAATCTTTAAATAACATGTTAATTATAAGTGTTGAAAAATATTAACTTTTAAATATATTAAAACACTATTTTTGTGATTTTGGTGTTTTGTTTTAATTTATTTAAAAGTTAATAAATTTAAATGTACTTACTTTGATTGGTCGATTCAAATCTGGCTTTGTATATCTCAGCCAGAGAATTCCTCCAACAGATAACATTATGAAAAATGATTCAACAAAACTGGAGTAAGTAATGAGCGCGTATACATCGCTTGTAAATAACATAAATAGAGAGAGTATATTGAGAAATACTAAGGATGGAATTGGAGTGAACCGGTCTAGATTAATATGAGATAACATGGCAGGGAAATGACCATACCGAGCACCAACAAAACACATCCTAAAACACAAGTAGATTAATATGAGATAACATGGCAGGGAAGTGACCATACCGAGCACCAACAAAACACATCCTGAAACACAAGTAGATATCATGACAAATAAAAAGCTCTGCCAATGTGACACATGGGTTTATTATTTTAGTGGCTAAAAAAAAATATTCCCTCAAAATTTGATATTTTACGTTTTAAGGTACGCAGAATCCAAAAATCGAATAAGACTAAATCCGTTCGACCACCGCACCATCCCCCGTCCCGTAGTGCTACACATGTTAGATATCTCTTTCTAAGAGCACGCCAAGTAGAAAAATATTCCGAAAACTGTAAGTGAAATCGAAAAAAATATTAAGCAAAAAAGATTTTGAATTTTGTATTAATAATTACAAAATTCAAACTCTGCCAATGTGACACCTGGGTTTATTATTTTTCTGGCAAAAAATAATACATTTTTTTGGGGGGTATCCCCCAAAAAATCTCTAGCTCTTACCATTCTCCTTTTAGACAGCGATACTGAGAACCGCTAAAAAGCGGCAAAAATCGTCAAGGGTGTATTCGATTGCACCCAAAAGTTTCGGGGCACAATTAGAGCCCAGATGGGACCTATACACCAAATTTCATCCAAATCGGTCAACGCTAAGTGGCAAAAGTGCCCATCACGGCGTACGGCGGACAACTCACTCACTGTGTTTTTTCCCTCGTTGGACCCAGCCGTGCTGCTCCAGATACTTCTTCAAAGACTTGGTATATAAATCCTTGCTAAACTCTGAAGTATCTGATCGTTGTCGTCTATGTATGCTGGCGGCTTATAATGTAAATCATGAGCAGCTAGCAACTATCCATCCTTCAACTATCCATCAAACCCAACTAATCTAGAGCCGTCAGCATTATGGACAGATCCTGTTGGAGAGTCCGCCTTTCTTGGCCTGGAGACACAGTGAGAGTCGTTGAGAACGTACAACAAACAACAAATTTCAAGGCCACCATTAAATTCCCCCCCCCCCAAAATAAAGGGGGGTTGTATCTACCGGTTTCCGAGATATTTAACTATGTCCTTTAAAATGACTCACTCTGTATACCAAGTTTCATTAAAATCGGTCAACGGTAAGTGGCAAAAAAGTCCATTACGGCGGACAAACGTTTTTTTATTCCATTTTTGGATTCGACGTACCTTGAAACGTAAAATATCAAATTTTGAGGGTGAGGTCATTTAGACCCCAAACGGAACCTATATACCAAGTTTCATTAAAATCGGTT
Organism: Pachypsylla venusta; assembly: GCA_012654025.1. Taxonomy (NCBI): domain Eukaryota; kingdom Metazoa; phylum Arthropoda; class Insecta; order Hemiptera; family Aphalaridae; genus Pachypsylla; species Pachypsylla venusta. The sequence goes on from CM022883.1 coordinate 2,814,702, forward strand.
AACGCTAAGTGGTAAAAAAGTCCATTACGGCGGACAAACGTTTTTTTATTCCATTTTTGGATTCGACGTACCTTGAAACGTAAAATATCAAATTTTGAGGTTGAGGTCATTTAGACCCCAAACGGAACCTATGTACCAAGTTTCATTAAAATCGGTTAACGCTAAGTGGTAAAAAAGTCCATTCAGGCGTACAAACGGTTTTTTATTCCATTTTTGGATTCGACGTACCTTGAAACGTAAAATATCAAATTTTGAGGGAGGGGGGTATTTAGACCCGAAACGGAACCTATATACAAAGTTTCATTCAAATCGGTCAACGCTAAGTGGCAAAAAAGTCCATTAAGGCAGACAAACGGTTTTTTAATCCATTTTTGGAATCGAAGTACCTTCAGAAACGTAAAATATAAAATTATTGAAAATTATAAACCAAAATGAAAGAGAAAAACAAATAGAATCATTACTTTTGGTACACCCTGTATTATCAATGTCAATGTACTTACCTTGATGACGTCATTATATGTACACTTAAACCGCCAAGTGCAGATAAAGCTACCATGATTGGCATCGTCCATGAAAATACGCCCAATACTTTTTTAGCAAAAGTAACAGCAATGGCGTCAGACATTTGACTTGGTGCGAGGACTGCAAAGTAAGCAATATTTGCCAACGTGTAGATGAGTGTAACAATCGGCAATGATATGTAGATGGCGCGAGGAAGATTTCTGAAATATTGTAAATAAAACATGCTTTCAATTGGTAAGGTTGGCGTTTCGCAGATAAAAAGTTTAGGGTTTCGATAAAAAAAAAAATGTGAACATCTCACGGCTTTCCTTATGTATAAAAGAAGAAAAAAGTATGTTGTTGTTTTCAAATGCTCGGATTTAAGTCATTTTCCTTCTTGCGTCCCAATATTTCCCTACTAAATTGTGATTTTCAGCCAAAGCAGGGCAAACAGTCAGGTGTTCAGTGTTCATCACTGCCTGATTAGTACATAGAGGACAGATGGGGGAGTCCTTACATCCTATTCTGTGGAGATGGTGAGCAAAGCAGTCGTGTCCCGTCAAAAGTCGTAGACTGGCTACTGCCGCCTTTCGAGGCAACTCCGGTATTATGTCAGGTTTCTCCAGTAGTTCTTCCCAAATCATTCGTTTTTTATCCAAGTTTTAAATTTTTGGTTCTTTCTATTCTTGATTAATCGTTTGGCGGAGTGGAACGGGATGTTTCTCAATGGAGTGTTAGTAATCTTTGTTCCTTTTTTCGCTAAGATGTCAGCCAGTATTGTAATGGTTTGAAATTTTTGATGTCGAGTTTTCAATTACAAAACAAGTTATGAGGTTCCCAGAGGACAAATCTAGAGTTTAAGCTATTGGTCCGTGTGTGTGTGTCTGTTTGTGAACTTGTCTCATGAACGCAAATGGAAGGATTTGTATACACAATACTTCTCGTACATACCAAAATTTATGTCTCTAGCTCTTACCGTTCTCTTTTTAGGCAGGTTTTGCGAAAACCGCTAAAAAACCGCCAAAGAGTAGATTGGCTTACAACCCAGAGCTTCGCAGTTCGTTCTCGCCATAAAAAAGAAAGAGAAATGAATGTAAATGTAGAACGTTTTTGTGGGAAGGTACAACGGAGTTTTCACAATTTTTGAGCCTAAGAGCCTCTTGCACTAATAATCTCTTCTAATCATTTTACTCTGTAATGCAGCCACTCACATTAAAGTAGCTACTCAATCGTCCTCACGAGGCTGAGTGCACCCCCAAATCACAAACACGTTGAAAATTTTCCGACCTCGCCGGGGATTGAATCCGGCTCCTCGAAGTGCAATGCCAGTGTGATACCCACACTGTGATGATCCAGGAAGACTACTGTGAAAGAGAAATTCTTGTCTACACTTACACGTATGGATTTTTTAGCTCTTCTGTCATAAAATTCAGATAGTTCCTGAAAAATAAGGATAAATATAAATTCCTGTCATAAAATTCAAATAGTTCCTAGAAAATAAGAATAAATATAAATTTCTGTCATAAATTTCAAATAGTTCCTAAAAAATAAGAATAATATAAATTTCTGTCATAAAATTCAAATAGTTCCTAGAAAATAATAATAAATATAAATTTCTGTCATAAAATTCAAATAGTTCCTAAAAAATAAGAATAAATATAAATTTCTGTCACAAAAAGTCATTGGTCATGAGCCCTTTCCCAAACCTAGAGATTTACAGATTTCGAAAATTACAAGCCATTCAAAAGTTACAGTGCCTCAACTAGGACTTTTGAGACATACTGTATACCTACTTAGACGTTTGTACTAAACCTCCAACCAGAGTGGTTAGGAAATATTTTTGCGACCATGCTCGCCTAAAAACGTTTTAATTCACTGGAAAATGATATACAATTAATTTCAGAAAGATTTACCAAAACTTACCATCCGGAATATGAGAAAATCCCTGCATAAAAAGAGACGGCAATTTTTCCCACATTGGTTTGCGTATTTTCCCAAACATTTTCAAACTGTGGTGAGCCATCTGAAAAAAAAAAAGAATTTGATTTTTAATTTGGTGTAGCTTTATAAAGAAACATATGTTACATTATATAAATATCTTAGGTCAACGAATTTAAGTGGAACCATTTAGTGACAATTGATCTAAACCATGAATATATATTTTTAACATTTACCTTGATTTGTCAACGCAGATAGAACAATAGAACAAGAACGAAACACGTGTCTTAGGCTGCTTTGTAGATAGGTATTTATACATTGTTCTATCTGCGTTGACAAATCAAGGTAAATGTTAAAAATATATATTCATGGTTTTTATCTTAGGTCATGGATTTTAGATATAAAGGACTCAGTATTGAATATTAAAATTTTGAAAAAAAAGAATGGCCGGTCCCACGGAGTAAACCTCGGTTTTAAGAGACTAAAGCTGTCTATGATTTAAAATCATAGGCAGCTTTAGTCCCAAAGGTTATTCACTTGGCCACCCTATTTGACCCTGGATGGCCCGAAACAAAACTATTTTAGAAATTATATGATTCAGAAAGACAAACAAAAGAAAAATCGTGGACCAAAATTAGAAGTTCACTTAGTTCAGTCAACATGAAACTCACTGCTAATAACTGGCCCATAGTCAATGAAAGTGGATTGATCATGCAACTTGAACCTACAAGTTACATGATTACATAATCTAATTTCAGTTCATCTATATTCATCGACGAAATAAAACCTTCTCAACTCCTAAAATGTTGGTCTCATTTTATTATTAAAACCAATTATTAGTTTTCGTAATTCATACGAAAACTAAAATATAAACTAACCAACGATCATACCACGTTGAATACACCAGTTCCTGTCAGATCACTGAAGTTAAGCAACGTCGGGCGTGATCAGTACTTGGATGGGTGATCGCCTGGGAACACCACGTATCGTTGGCTCTTTTTTCCGGCCCAACACAGGCTGGGTGAGGTCAATGTGGGTAGCTGGTTTGCAAGTTTCCAGCGAATGGAGGGTAAAACCCCCGTCTTGAATGACCAATAGATGTTAAAGAGACGTTAAGCCAAATTAAAAAAAAATATATATATATATAAACAGTCAACAAAAAACTCACTGCTAATAACTGGCCCATTTTATTAGTATAGGTGTTCTGTGTTGTGTTAAGTAAAAATACATATACATAGACGGTATAATGCCAATGTGACAAATGGTTTTATTATTTCACTGGCTGAAAAAAATACCCTCCCAACAAAAATTCGATATTTTACCTCTCTATTTAAGCTTGTTTGTACTGTGAGTCACAAATACAGGGTTCCATACTAAAATTTTAGTATTGGACTCCAAATAACACCAATATACAAAGTTCAAGTCTAGCACTTACCATTCTCTTTCTAGGAAAGGATTCATGAAAACTATAACATCCGAATTTTATGCAAATAGGTTAACGCTAAATGACGATAGTGCCCATCACGGCGGACTAACAGATTCTACGTACCTTGAAACGTAAAATATCAAATTTTGAGGGTTTTTTTTTTTCGTGACGATTTCAAAGGTTCATTATTGAAAACTGTTTTTTGTTGTTTTGCGAAGGGGGCTGGTTAAGCAGACTGTATCTATGCTAATTGTAAATCTTACCTTGAGATCCGTATGATTTTGTACTTACTTAATGTAGACGGGATGTAAGGAGTAGAAAGGAAAAAGGAGCGAGGTCTACATCAAGGGATGCCGATTATGTTGGGATCAAAATAAGAGTTTACACTGTTAAAAAATATGAAAATAATTATAATGTTAATAAGAAAATTAACACTTTTCACCACAATTAATTTATGGAAAAATAAATACAAATAATTCTAACTTTCACTGAGTGAATGAATTATAATTATTTTGAAGATCAATGTTATCGCTCCAAAATCTAAATATCCACTGAAATTGATATTGATTGATTGACAATTTGATTGTCGCTTGTCATCAGTAGGTACTTTTGGTTTGCTGGTAACCGAATTTTGGACATGTTTAAGTACCTATCTGACATCAATCAATTACGCATTTACAAAAACAATAAAACAAAATGATGCCACCTAAAAACAATAAAACAAAATGATGCCACCTGAAAACAATAAACCAAAATGATGCCACCTAATTCTACTCACACAGATACATGTATCCGATTCCAACGACGATAATAACAACCAAGGCGGCTATTTTGGCAAACATGAAAATATTTTGAACTTTGGTCGTAGCACGCACATCGTAGCAGTTGATAAATGTAAGAACACCTGGAATTAAATTTAGAGATGGTATTTAGGATGTTTGTAGTTAATATTATTGAAATTTACATAACTGAAATGCAAAATCGAAAATTACGTGATTTAATTTAAAATCGCGAAACGCGCTTTTAGGCTTTGGCATACTTTAGAGGCAGTCCTCCTGGTCTAGTAGATATCACACTGGCATAGCACTTGGGGGACCCGGGTTCAATCCCCAACGGAGTCGGAAAAATTTCCACTCTGTGCTTGTGATTTGTAAGGACGATACTACTACAGTTACTAAAAATCTATTTACCAGAGTAAATAGATTAGAAGATTGAAGAGATTATTAGTGCAGGAGGTTCTCAGTAATGCTGTGTCGAAAATCAAAATTGAAAAATCTTTCCTTCAAAAAACTAATTAAAAAGTCTTCAAAGACATATTAAAAGAAAACAGGATAAAATTTCAATAATTGAGATACGAGCATACCAAAGGAAGTTCATTTTAAGGGGAGCACCGCTACAACAATAACAAGACGATATTGTCTGGTATCATTTTAAGGAGAATACCGCTACAACAACAACAAGAGGATATTTTTTGCTATCATTTTAAGGGGAAGACCGCTACAACAACAACAAGAGGATATTTTTTGGTATCATTTTAAGGGGAAGACCGCTACAACAACAACAAGACGATATTTTTTGGTATCATTTTAAGGGGAACACCCCTACAACAACAAGACGATATTTTCTGGTATCATTTTAAGAGGAACACCCTGGTATCATTTTAAGGGGAACACCCTGGTATCATTTTAAGGGGAACACCGCTTCAACAAGAAGACGATATTTTCTGGTATCATTTTAAGGGGAACACCCCTACAACAACAACAAGACAATATTTTCTGGTATCATTTTAAGGGGAACACCGCTTCAACAACAACAACAACAAGAAGATATTTTCTGGTATCATTTTAAGAGGAACACCGCTTCAACAACAAACTTTCTTATCATTTTCATTTTGTTAAATATTTCTATTCTCCTGTTTTGCAGTACGTTGTCATGTTAAAAATATATACTTACAGATAACAACGGCCGCTATCATTCTTATGGCAGTATCAGTTACGACTGCATCAGGACAAAAAAAAAGGTTTTACAACATAATTGGCAAATGTTAGGCCCATAATGGCGTTAGTCATTTTAAGGAGAATACCGCTACAACAACAACAAGAGGATATTTTTTGGTATCATTTTAAGGGGAAGGCCGCTACAACAACAACAACAAGAGGATATTTTTTGGTATCATTTTAAGGGGAAGACCGCTACAACAACAACAAGACGATATTTTTTGGTATCATTTTAAGGGGAAGACCGCTACAACAACAACAACAACAAGAGGATATTTTTTGGTATCATTTTAAGGGGAAGACCGCTACAACAACAACAACAAGAGGATATTTTTTGGTATCATTTTAAGGGGAACACCCCTACAACAACAACAAGAAGATATTTTCTGGTATCATTTTAAGGGGAACACCGCTACAACAATAACAAGACGATATTGTCTGGTATTCGTTCTGTACATCATTCGCTCTGAATGTAAAAACAAAACTTTCTTATTATTTTCATTTTGTTAAATGTTTCTATCCTCCAGTTTTGCAGTACGTTGTCATGCTAAAAATGTATACTTACAGATAACAACGGCCGCTATCATTCTTATGGCAGTATCAGGTACGACTGCATCAGGACAAAAAAAAGGTTTTACAACATAATTGGCAAATGTTAGGCCCATAATGGCGTTAGTTGTTGGCCTTAAAAAGAAGAAAAAAACACACATTAAAATTAGATATGTGTCATGAGTGATTGATTAACTCAAATGAGCCAAATCACTCCGCTGAGTCATTGACTCACGAATCACAATACGATTGAAATGGAAACATATTCACTACACATAACAGAGTGGAAAAAATAAAATGCAGTGAGAGAGAGAGAGCAGCTGTAGGCAAGTGAAATAAAAAGAGACAGGTATGTGTGGTCTCTTCGTGTGTTGATTATGGAATGATCCTATTGGCTACTTCAAGGTTATTCCTTATTTGTTGTTTTGTCATTCAATTGAGTGTGATTAATATCTAGATCCATTTGATTATGATTCATTGAGTGAGTCATAAAAATGATTAGATCATTTTACTGAGTGATTCATTAGCGATCTAATTAGTCAAACGATTCATAACTCACATCTCTAATTAAAATTAAAAACTTTTTTTATGTCCTGCAACGCCACCACTGCCCAAAATAATACCACCTCTGACCGTTTATTTTTCCTTTTACCTTTAATAAGCACTTTGCTGAATACCGAACCAAGTGAGTTGCAGCAGTGCACATTGACAACACCAGACAATTAGTATTTGGAAGTGCTGATTAAGTGTAAAGACAGTTTAGAACGAACATATTATATTTATAGAAGAAGGTAAGTTTTCCATACCTTCTTAAGTACCATTTAAATATTTTATTTATTATTAATATTCATTTTGATATTTAATTAACCTATATTTATTTATTTACTAGCTGTTTTCCCGTGCTTCGCTACGGTTACAAAATTCAACAACAATTTCGAGATCGCGAAATAAAATCTTCTCAATTTTAGATTTTTGGGGGAACCGAACCCCAGAGTGGACACGGCTTCTATTTAGAAAATTCAATATTTTATTCAAGAATATTACTTTTTGCACTGCGGAACACCTTTGTATCAAAGTTCTGCTTTCTCGCTCATCCGGAAGTGGTACTTCTCAAATACTTCTTAACTATGGGTTTTTGGTGGAACCGACCCCCGAGTGAGCACCGCTCCTAGTTAGAAAATTCAATATTTTATTCAAGGATATTACTTTTTGCACTACGGAACATCTTTGTATCAAATTTCAGCTTTCTCGCTCATCCGGAAGTGGTACTTCTCAATTCCGATTTTTGGTGGTGAAAACCGTCCATAAATCGGGGAGAAACCGAGAATTTTCCAATTTTATATTTTTTATGGGGTCCTTATATACTATTTTGGAGGGGGTCTATTCTCAGGTATTTTTCGTTATCTCTTTTAGTTTGCCCAGACAAAAAGTTGCAAAAAGACCCGCTAAATAGCGACATTTTTGGCGGTAACTTGCCCCCACTTAAACTTTATTTTTTTTCCTTTCTTATTACGCGCCTACATACTAAAAGGGACCTTTGTGCCAATTTTCAAGTCTCTACGTTTAGCCATTGTGGAGCTACGTTGATTATCAGTCAGTCAGTATACCAACTTTGCGTTTTATAAGTATAGATTAACTAGATGTTTCGCCCGCGCTTCGCTACAATACTTATATTGCTATTTTGGTTTTTAAAGGTCAATGATTTTTTTGGGGAGGGGGGAGTATGGGTTTGTGCCCACCCTATATAGTGCAACCTTTAGAAAACCAAGATTTAACCGTTTCCCCAGGTGCCTTGGAGGCACGGCCATTCTGAATTTTTAGTATTTTCTAAATTTTATTTTGCCTGTTCCCGGTTTCGAACTCGTAACTCTGGAATGGCTGGACATACCTTTGCAGAAAATGTCCTAAAATAAGGACTAAATGGCCACCTGAGTTGATATGTTGTCGCGACAAAATTTATGATATTCGACTGTGACCGTCCGATTTTGGTGAATAAATTAGAAATTTGACCGTTAATTGAAAACGGCTTGACAATTTTAGTTCTGATAATTTTCCTGGGGTCGTAGACCGTAATAATGGGGTGTCCATTCCCATCAATTTTTCGCTATCTGCTACCGTTTGGGCTTTGGTATTGTAACAGACAACCCCTAACACATAGGTACACAGAAATTTCTTATTTATATACAGGGTGTCCCAAAAGTCCGAGACCGCCTGAATATCTTTTGAACAGCTTTATGTGGAGTTTTAAAATTTTGCAAGGTATTATACCCCAAATTAAACCACCTGATGGTGTGACCAATTTTTAAGAGCGGATCCCATGTGGCCCCCAGGGGGTCCAACTTTTGTTTTTTAATTACGAACCCCCATCTTGTGATACATTTTCAGAAAGACAATAGAATTAGAAGTACTTTGCAAAAAAATTTACACGTTTAGCGAGTTTGGTTTCAAAATGGCGGCCATTTGAAATTTCCAAGAGTGTCTAAAACTAGGCGAATTATGTCTAAAAAGCAGGTTCCTCAACATTGGTGTCCTATGCAATCATTCAATATCATATTGCAAATAATATTGCAGTTTTTTTTTTTCTCTCTCTCAATAAGGATGCTTCATCCAATGTTCCCATCTTGATGATTTTAAAGTGTGATGACGAAAAAAAGTGCCGTTGACGATTTTTTAATTACGTTTTTCTATTTAGTTGAGAATTATTTAGGCCCCCCCCCCCCCAACNAGGGATAAAAAAAACAGCGGATCACCATTCATTTTTTTTTTTAATATTTTTTACGTGATGAGGTATAATGAAATTTGAGGAACACCGCCCACTTTAAAAAAACTGGGGGTGAGCGCGTGCCCCCAGGGCCCTCCCCTATATCCGCGCATGTAATCCTAACACCAAACCTGTATTTACGCGAGCTTAGGACCGTCATCTAATAAAACTGGCTTGTTCCCCTCGGTGGCTACATTAAAAAAAAAATACACCTTTTGTACTTACACAAAAATCAACATAGCATCCCAAAGATATAGAAATGCTGGTAAAGGACCAAAAGCTTCAAACAAATAAGCATAATCACCACCAGATTTAGGTATTGAAGTACCTAATTCAGCATAACAAAGAGCACCAATCATAGACATGACACCACATAGCACCCATACAGTTAGTGAGAGACCCACAGAACCTGCTGGTTCTACAACCCCAGCTGGAGAGATGAAGATACCTGAAAGACGAAAGATAAATTTGTAAAGGAACACTACAAATAAGTGTACCCTAAAAAAATAATATTAAAAATTACACGGTTACATTTTTTTTTTTTGGCTTAACATCTATTGGTCATTCGAGACGGGGATTTTAACCTCCATTCGCTGGAAACTTGCAAACCAGCTAGCCACATTGACCTCACCCAGCCTGGGTTGGGCCGGAAAAATAGTCAGCATCACGAGGGCGCGAACCCACGTGGAGACCTACATGATACAACCTCGCTGGACGTTGCTTAACTTCAGTGATCGAACGGGAACTGGTGTATTCACGGTTAAATTTATACCAAAATCGAACAAACATTAGTGATACATTCCAAAGGTCGTATCACACTATTTGTCAAGTCATGATTCCAAATATTTGGCACTATTTATGTTGGAATGTGTTTGGAATGTGCCCCTATCAAACTATTTGCTGAGACTTTCAAATAAAATTATTTGCCATTCCACAGATTTTATTTGTTGTGTATTTATACCATAGCAACCAGATATTTATCTGTAATAAATATAATTTTGATATTTTCTCTTTTTCCAATACGATTTTTAATTGAAATTTATTTTGTTTTTCTTCACTTTTCGTGAATTTTCGATAATTGAGGACTTGGGCGTCCACAGACGCCTGAGAAACATTTTAATTAAAGGTAAGATTAATTAAATGGTTTTCAAAAACGATCAAACAATGACACTTGCAAACCAGCTACCTATATTGACCTCACCCAGCCTGGGTTGGACGGGAGAAAAGGAATTTATTGTGTTAAAGCTAGAGATTATGATCCCGAACCTTCTTGACAATCCCGAAGTTTCGGGACTGGAACGATCACAATCCCGGGACCTGTCCCGGGATTAGAAAAAAATTAGGAATCTTCCAAAAATCAAGTAGAAATAGGTAGTTACTATAATAAGTAGATAAAAAAATCAAGTTTTTAACTTGCAAGATGTGTGTGGAGTCCTTTTTTGGATCCACCAAGAGCTTTCAAAATAATGCATCACATTTTTTACACTTTGCATTTTTACCGCATTTGGACACTAAAAAATTACTCCAAGCGGATGAAAAATCTGAATCTTTTTTGTGCGATATATAACCGTCCATTTTAAAGTCAAACCGAACACAAGTTGTTACGTTCAAAAAAGATATTAGAATATAATTATTAAGAACATGAAAAATTAAGTCATTGCAAAAGACTAGGTACCTATTTTTCGATAATTTGCATGAGTCATACGAACAACACATCGGTCATCGGTTCATTCGGTCTACACAAAGAAGAAAAGGACTTATTGCATTTTTTTTATTGCATGGCAGATGGCAGCACATCGAGTTTCATGTAACGTTCAAGTTTGGTGTATTGGGAGTATTGGAAATTTAATGAAAAAATTAGTTTTTTTGTTTGTTTTTATTATATCACTGTCAATCCCGAAAATCCCGGGATTGGAGGCGAATCCCGGGATTAAAATTTCAGCCATTTTTGGTCGGGATCCCGGGATCGTAATCTCTAGTTAAAGCTAATGCTTTGTCACAATACACTTCCCCATGTTATTACTAAATTGTATGCCTCCACTTTGATTCGAACCACAGCCTCCTAGTTACGAATCCGTCATTCTTACCAACTGAACTACTGAGGCTGGTTTGGGCCGGAAAAAAACCAGCATGAGGGCGCGAACCCACGTGCTTATGATCTAGCAAACCACCCCTACAGCAACAACAACTTTACATACCTGAGCCAAATATAATCCCTAAAATAATTGCTACACCTTCTAAAAGTCCAAGCTGTTTTTTCATTTGGACCTTATCTCCTTCTTTCATAACACCCCCATTTTCACTGGAAGGTGTTATTGGTGTCATTGGTACCAATCCATCTTTAGTTGGACTTGGACTCATGTTGGCACACAAATACTCTGGAAAAACAAACACCAAATTAATTAAGTTTATCGAAGAAAGAAAATCTTTAGGACACTTGGTAGAACTATCTAATACAAGAAATGAAAAATGAATAAAAAAAACTTGACATTATGTTCTACAATTTTAATATATTATTTGATACGTGTATATCGGATTTTACTTCATTATCAAGAATGAACAATAGATTCTTAAGGACTAACTTATATATAAAAGATACAAAAAGGAAAATCTCGTTCGAAAAAATTTGCATTGATAAAGGACCACAGCCAGCGGTAATGGCACATTGAATACACCAATTCCCGCTAGATCACTGACGTAACGCAACATCCAGAGGGGTTTACTTTGTAGGTGACCAAGTGGGTTCGATTCTCGAAGGTGCGTGAGGTCATGTGATTAGCCGCAGCGAATGGAAGATAAATCCCCCCCTTCTCCAATTCCCTTAGATGTAAAAGACATGTTAATCTGTATCGAAGTAATGTCTAAATAGACTTTAGGTAAACATCTTTAACATTTAGGGGTATTTGAATGACCCCAATCGCTGGATACTTACAAACCAGCTACCCACATTTTGTATAAATAATTGTTATATTCAGGGTTTTTGATTTTCTTTGAAGCAAAAAATTATCAGTTTTGGGGGGGCTAATTTATTTAGCCAGGAAACTAAATAACCCAAAGTGATAAATTTTTTTTTTTTTTTTCTTATACAGGGTGCGGCAATTAGTTCTCCCACATTTGAAAGATCTGGTATTTTAGTTTAGATCTGGTATTCTAGTTTTTTTTCATCTATGTTTTGTAAATAATGTCGTCCACATGACGGCCTTGGCGAGTGATGCTCATTTGGAGTCTTTTGCGGAAGTTTTCCATGACTCGCGTCAGCATACCAGCATCAATTTGGATGATTTCTTCCAGAATTACCTCCTTTTTAACTCTTCAAAGGTCCCAGGGCTATGTTTGAAGACCTCAGCCTTGATGTAACCCCACAGAAAGAAGTACAGGGACTCACATCCGGCGAACATGGGACGTAGCCCCATACAGCCTAAAACTGATGATTTGGTCCTAAAGTTGTGAACCCAACTCAAAATTGTTTTTCGATCAGGAACTGGATCTGTGGAGTGCTAGCCATACCTTGTGCGGAACGACCTCTGAGTGGCTATAATGGATTCACTTTTTTTAAAAAACAGACTGACAACGAACACACGATAATCGCGCGACCAAACCATTGCGACACCTAAAACTAGATGTCATTTGGTGTTGAATATCACAAAACCCACGCTCCTCCCACTATTACTTCCCCTCCCACAATTTTTTGAAAAGTGGGAGAACTAATTGCCGCACCCTGTATAAGGTCTCTCTGGTCATTTGAGAGACGGGGTTTACCCTCCGTTCGCAGAAAACTTACAAATCAGCTACTCACATTGACCTCACCCAGCCTGAGTTGAACCAGAAAAATATCCAGCATCACGAAAGCGCGAACCTACGTGGACATCCCACTTGGTAAACACTCGCTGGACGTTGCTCAAGTTCAGTGATCTAACGGGAACTGGTGTATTCAACGTACCATAGACGCTGGCTTGGCAACTTTTAAAAGTGATAAACGTTCAGTTTTCAGCAAATTACGAATGCTCTTTAACTTCACCCTTTATCAATTCTTTGGGGTCGACGCTGCATTCCTTTTTCTACTATGCCACAACCTTTAGTTTGGTGCCACCTCTATTTAGCTGTAACTCTTTCTTGGCATGGTAACCCTAACTTGCTTCTCACAGTATCCATAGAAACTGTGTAGAAACTCGCCTTTTGCTGATGATCTCTCATCACTGGTATACAAATGTAGACTGTGCAACAAAACAATCATACACCGATACCACCCTAATGATCATGTTAACAACAAGCAAAGCCTCCCTGCCACTCGATACACTAATAACTGCACTCGATAACAACGCAGAGCAAACTAGACAATTAGATTTACATTAAAGGTATGGAATATGTAACTACCTACAAGTGTAGTTTTTATTAATATTAATATCATTATTTTATTTTATTTATCTTTGTAAAATCTTTTGTAAAATAAAACTGCAACTCCAGTTGCGAATTCTTTTATAATATTGTAAGTATCACTGGTTTACAGCAGTTTTTTTAAAGGCTGGATTCGCTTCCTAACACCAAACCTTCTGTATTTACACGGTCTTAGGACCGTCACCTAATGAAACTAGCTTCCTACCGCTCGGTGGCAACATTCAGCAGTTTACGAATGTATTGTTCGAAAAATCACGATGCGACAGAGGTCTAGTTTTGAGCACAATTATTTTCTTTTGTCTACCACGATCATTCTCGGACGCCTTATCTGATTTTGTTTCATTATTCATAGAAATAAAGGATTTTTGGGATCTATTAGGCCACTTGAGGCCAAATGGTGTCCATAAGTGAGTGAGGTCTACAGTTTACAGAACTACTGGTCAATCAGTCGAAAAACAAATTAGATAGAATCAGGCTAATTTAATCAAAAGATTGTGTAAGCCGCGTTCTTCTTATCTGACTCGAATGTGTTTCATAAATAAAAAAATCCCAAAATCATTTTATCAAAGGTCAAATGCTTAATCACAATGCCTAATCTGTCTTCATTGGTAAGTATTCAAGAGTCCACCCATTAAACAAACAAAAACACTGCAAACTTCGACTGTCATGCTAAGATAGGGGCAGAGCAAAAAAGGGTATTTCGGTAGGGATCCGTTTGTGGTCTCAGAAAACACCTACACAATATGGGAATCTTTAAGGAAACCCCATTGTGTACACTATGTGGGGAGCAGGTGGAAACAGCCTCTCATGTGATCTTTGATTGCAATGTCCTACTCAATTGGAGAGTGAGTATCATCGGGTCACTAAACCCTATAGAGGAACTCGTCCAAAACAATCTGGTAAGGATTTCAAACTCTCTGGGCAGTTGAACCTTAACTAGAGAAATAAGCTTAACCCAATACACAAAAAGCCCACGAGGCTGAGGTGTAAGGATTCCAAATCTAAAGGGGTAAAGCTTAATGAAATGAATGAAATGGGGGGGTCGTTTTGGGATAGGTGAAGGGAACAATAGAGGAGACCGCATGCGTCTGTGGAACGTTAAATACACCAGTTTCCTTTAGATCACTGAAGTTAACTAACATCCAGCATGATTTTATTAAGAGGGTAACCACGTAGTTTCCCGGCCTCACGATACTGTTTTTTCCCGGCCCAGGTGAGGTTAATTCCAGCGAATGGAGGGCAAAATCCCCATCTCGAATGGTGCAATAGATGTGAAAGAGACCTTAAGCAAAAAAGAGAGAGAAAAAAAGGAGACCAATTGTATGGTTTTGCAAAGGCTAAGAACTAAAGTATGGTAAGCACAAATATTTCGGGAGATTAGAAGATCAATGGAAATAGAAGAGCCCTGATCACAAAACATTACAATGAAATTGATTTATAAAGTTTATATATAGGCAGTGACCGCAGAGCAGTGAAAGCGACACTTCTGCAGTTAATAAACCGAAAACGGTATAACCAAAAGTACAGGACTAAAATTGATATGAATAGGCAGTTGAGCTCTGACTCTTTTTGGGCAGGATTCCTGAAAACCCACTAAAAAGCGACAAAAAAAAAAAACACCAAAGATTACAACAGAAAGTTTCGTGGTTCGTTCTTGGAATAGAATTGACACCGTTCTTGAAATACGGACAGACAGACACAATCAAACGAACCAAAGCCCATTACAATACTTTTCTTTTAATATCATAAGGAACCTGAACTTAAAGGGAGAAATATCGAAAATTTAAGCCCATTACAATACTTTTCGTTTGATAGGATAAGAAAAGTAAAAAACAACGATCTTACCTTGAAGACTTTAAAGGGATGTTCCGGGTTCGATTCCTGGACGGGTCTGAAATTTGATAAAGATTTTTTCAAATTTTCTACTTGGTCTGGTTGTGATTGGGAGTAGCCACAAAAAGTGTGACATAATAACACAAATAATTATACATTTAAATTACAAAAAAAAAAAAGGAGGAGGGACCAATTGTATGGTTTTGCAAAGGCTAAGAACTAAAGTATGGTAATCACAACTATTTCGGGAGGTTAGAAGATAAATGGACATAGAAGAACCCTGATCACAAAACATTACAATGAAGTTGATTTATCTCTAAGCAACAAAAAATATATTTTGAATGGGTGGAAATAGACCAAAGTTTAAATATAGGTAGTGACCACAGAGCAGTAAAAGCGACACTTCTGCAGTTAATAAACCGAAAACGGTATAACCAAAAGTATAGTCGCGCATTCAAGGACTAAAATTGATATGAATAGGCATCGAAAGTTGAGCTCTGACTCTTTTTGGGCAGGATTCCTGAAAACCCACTGAAAAGCGGCAAAAAAACACCAAAGATTAATTCTATTTCAACAGAAATTTCGTGGTTCGTCCTTGGCATAGAATTGACACCGTTCTTGAAATACGGGCAGGCAGACAGACAGACACAATCAAACAGACCAAAGCCCATTACAATACTTTTCTTTTAATAGGATAAAGAACCAGAAATTAAAAGGAGAAATATCGAAAATGTTAGCCCATTACAACACTTTTCGGTTGATAGGATAAGAAAAGTAAAAAACAACGATCTTACCTTGAAGATTTTAAATTAATATGAAAGAATTTTTTTTTATCAAAATAAAAGACGCATGTTTTTATCGGAATAATAAAATTATTTTATCGCATCGTGATCGCACGTTGATCATCACAACGTCACACCTGGAACCATACTGAGAACTGAGACGCTGAGATTAATAAACTGATCCAAACGTCTGAGAGACAAAAATCTGAGGCCAGTGGCTTGCTTAGGTGCATGTAGTCTATCAGAGAGATTGGGAATAAAGAGATTTTTTTAAAAAAAAACTGTATGTACGAGGCATATCCAGAAAGTTACAACCAATTTCCACTTCACGATTTTTTTTAACGGACGGACAAATTTCATTAGTCTCCTTATACATCGTGGCAGAAGACGGATGAATTATAAACGTTTTTCTTTTCATGTGAGGACACAACCGTGGGGTTTTTTTTGTCCTTCACAGAAAAAAAAATTGTTTAAAAAATATCTTTAACTTGAACTTTTTGATAAGACTACATTCACTTAAGCGAGCCTCTGGTCTCAATTTTTTGTCTCACATACGCTCGTTTGGATCAGTGTATTAATCTCAGTATGATTCCAGATTCCAGGTATGACTATTTTTTTAAGCCTACAAAAATTGGGTAACTTTCTGGACGAGCCTTGTATATTTTTTTTATTAGGGGTCTATTGAGACTGCAATTATCACTGCGACATTTATTTAGATCTTTTGTGACAAGTCGGCGGGGATGGAGTTAAGATTCGAACCAACAGCCTCCTGGTTATGAATCCACCGCCTCAACCATCTGAGCTACTGAGGCTGTTAACCTCGTACTCATGCGCGGATATAGCCCTCTTGTTTTGGGGGGGGGGGCACAATCGCACAATATACCTAATAGAAAATTTGGAGGGGGGGAGGGGGAGGGACTCGTAACCTAGAGACCGGGGGTTCGAGTCCTGGGCAGTACGTTTTAATGCTATGTTTATCGAGGTGCAATACATAATTTGTTAAAAGCTGTAGAGCTTACCACAAATAGCTTTCATAAGGGTGATAAGCGATTTTATAATCGTAATTACCAAAAAATATGCCATGGCGGATGACAGAATTTTTGACGATTTTTTATTTACGTATTCCTATTTAGTCTCAGGATTGGGAATTGTTTAGGGGCCCGTGCCCCCTCCCCCCCTCTCTCAATATGATAAAAGACACAGCGGATCACCATTCATTTGATTTTTTTTTTATTTTTAAATTACGTGATTAGGTACAATGAAATTTGAGAATTACCGCCCGCTTAAAAAAACTGGGGGGCACGTGCCCTCCCCTATATCCGCGCATGCTCTTTAAAAAATCTCTTTATCCTAATTTTGGGGACGTCTTCATACTGCAAAAGGGGCCGTAAGAGCAATTTTTGGGCTCCCACAAACTATGTCCTGTAAGACGTATTTTCCGAGTAATAATATTTTAACTTTATATGCCCAAGTAACTCTCGTAAAAATATATATTTTTTTATTCTTATTGGGAATGTTTCTTTTTTTCTTCTTTTTAATTATTGTTGCTTTCTTTTTTATTTCAAAAATGAAAATGACGTTAAGCAGTTACAATTGTAAATTATAACTGATTATCTTTATTATATAACTGATTAAACTCCAGATTATCGATTTTTGGGGAATCAATTTTGGATAAAGGTATTAAAATTTATAACAAAATAAATAATGCTAATAAAAGCATGAACTACAAAGATTTTAAGTTGTACTTAAAAAATCGTCTGTTAGAAATTGCTCCCTATAGCCTACAGGAGTTCACCAACTAACTTTTTTTCTTTCTTTTTCAGGTACCTACTAATAACAATTTCAGTTTTCTTTACAGGTCATTTTAATTTTGCAGTTTATTTCAATTTTGTCAATCCAATTTTCTGTTTTGATTAACTTTTTTTTTATATACATATTTATAATTTTGTTTGAATATTAAGGGTTGGGGGTATTTTGGTTCCCAATTTTGTAATGTGTCAGCGGTTTTTTAACCCTCTGAAACACAGTAAATAATAATAATTATTTCTCTTACAATTATCTCTCTGATAGACGTTTGGTTTAGTGTATTACTCTCAGGTTTCAGTATGGTTCCAATTGAGTAACTTTTTTGGACGTCACAAAAAGTGCTAGAGGGAACGGGGTGCCAAGCTAGACGACAGTCTTGCTAACATTCCCGACGACAGCCGTGGTAGACCCAGTACACTTACTTTCTGGACGTACCTTCAAGTAGATGAGAATCTTAACAGCACAAAAATCTGTGTGTTCATAAATTGAGTTCAGAAAGGTTCTGCACGCGACGAGATATTGGCAATGTGGTGTTTGATTGCATTCTGGAAATTGTTTATTATTTACAGTAAACAAAACAATTAAGACATACTTATGAATGAGTAATAAAAATATATAGTAAATATAAGTGAGTAAGATGGATGAGTGAATAGGAGTCGTATGATGGGTGGCCCAAAATAACCGGTCATCTCCTCAACTTTTGAATGGATTTAATTTTTTCAATTCTGGAAACCTCCAGGGATAGAAATGGGTCCATGGTCAATGGAATGGTAATGGTCAGATCCAAGTTCGACCCCCCGAAAGTGAATTTTCTTGACAAAGATTGACAATTTCTCAAGAAATTTAAATGGGAGGGTACAAATATTTTTTGTTAAAATAAAAACTAACTTTCCTTTTTCCGTTTTTTTTTTTTTTTTTTTTTTTAAATAATCAAGAGTGGAGCTAGATGGATTTAATATTTGAATTTATATACACTCTGTATAACGGTCCTTGTTTGGAACTTTGCTGTAAAAGTTTACTTATTGTGATGCAAAAAGAGGTTTGTAATATACGTAAATCATCAAAAGTCCAAAATTCGTTTTCGTCAATGACGTAGGATGAAAAAATCAAATCTATTTTTGAAATACATAGATTTTAAATTAGAAGTTGAAATTAGCCAGCGTCAATGGCACGTTGATTTCACCAGTTTCCGTTAGATCACTGAAGTTAAACAAAATCCAGCAAGGTTGTACCATGTGGGTGTACACATGGGTTCGTGTGATGCTGACTATTTTTCCGGACCAAATCAGGCTGGCTGAGGTCAATGTGGGTAGCTGGTTTGCAAGTTTCCAGCAAATGAAGGGTGAAACACCGTCTTGAATGACCAATAGATGTTAAAGAGACGTTAAGCTAAATTAAAAAAAAAAAGTTGAAATTAGATCGTTTATAAAACGTTGATTTTCGGATAGAAAAATCGAAGTAAGGTTATAGATTTAGGATTAACAAACGAAATAAAGGTAAACTGAATAAGGAAACATTCTAGCGAAAAAGACAAATCATTAATCTTCTCATTTCTTTCACAGCAGGATCAGAGGAATGAGACAATTTCAATACAATAACATAATAAATAACTTGTATTCTAAACCTTCAGAAATTCTATTGAAATTTTTCACTCCTCTTTTCCCTGCTGAGAAAGAATTTATTAATTTTTTGGTTATGAGATACAGACGACTGTTAACTTCGCGCATGGGTTTATTCATTGGTGTTTATAAAGTGAAAATATGGGCCGGGGGTTGTTATGTTAGATTGTCAATTTTAGTCCGATTTTCACCCAACTTGATTCAATATGTTCCTAAGAGTGTAAATATAACAACTAGGTCCTGGTAAATTTAGGCGGCCTACTTTTTTTTTTGTAACGTAACAAGTAACCCAAAAACCATTCCTAACACGTCCTACCCAACAAACTTGGCGATTATGTCAACGAGACATGACCGTTGAAAATTTGTTTAGATATTGATTAAATGCAATTTTTTCTTCAACTAATTGAAAATTAATTATTTTTAAGTTAAATTTCATACTCATTGTAACGTATTTACAACTAGTATGATTTTCAACAAGTTTACCACTAATGGAAAACATGGAAGAGCCGATATTACCAACATCTAGTCCAGCGTCCTCAGGTTATATTCCACCACCATCACTTACCTCAATGGACACGGAAGGTAAGTTCAGTATTTAAACTAGAGTTAAACCGACAATATTAGCCCTACCTTTTAAACGTGGGGGTTTCGTGCCAAAGGTCCGTTGGCTCGAGCCCACAATAATGATGGAATTTTCTTCTTTATATCTATCATTGTGACAAAGTTTCTTACGTTAGCAAAAATAAAATTCGTTACTATAAATATACTAGCATCCCTCGATCGCGGCTTCGCCCGCGCATATTTTAAATGATGTATCATGACCACAATTTACAAATGCTATCTCTCTCGCTCCAATGTATTTCTTATGGGGATTGTTTACTTTTCACGATTTCTACCCCTTAAAATTAGAATTCTGCAAAATCCTTTCTTAGTGCACACTTACATGGTGCAACAAAGGTCCCTGCCAAATTTCAAGTCTGTAGCATTAATAGTTTCGGCTCTACGTTGATCAGTTACTCAGGACATTGCCTTTTATATATAAAGATACTCTTAGAGTGGAAAGTAACCCCTAGGCGAAGTTTATGTGTGAGACATTTCATACCACCTAACACTTAGAGCTCTATTTTTACGTACTGAAAACTCCGCTGGGGATTGAACATACACCCTTCTGTTAACCAGACAAGCGTTTAACAACCATGCAACGTTCACAGTTCGTTCAGTAAAATTCCACATAAATACTTACAGTATTAACGAGATTTCAATATTCAAAAATAAAAATCTACTAAATTATCAAAATACAAATAACATACTGATCGACACATATGTTTACAAAAAAAACCAACTCCTGTTAAATTGTTTTGAATTTGAACTTCAAAAATGTACTGACAGCGTGTAAACGATAAGGAAGATACTTCCACATAAAAATAAACAAAAATCGAGAGACCGAGTAGTAGTAAGCATTGAAATAACAATTGAATGCGCGTGTAGTGAATAAAGAGGTTATGACACAAGAGAGTGTCAGTCACATTTTTTTTTTTTTTTTTCGAATTTTAATTGAATTTAGTTTGTACGTTAAAATATCATCATTTATGAGGAGGGATCTCGTATTTTCAAAAGCATAACCAAATAGGCAGTGCCGGATGGTTGGGTTGGGCAAAATAGGGGACCTGGCAGATTTTTCTGAAAGTGTATTTCTTCATCTACTGACACCGGTAGGTAGATGCTTAAGGAAACGCTGTTCGGTCAACTACACAAAACAATAACAATAATTAGGGGAATGCTGTATTTTTTTTTTTTTTTTTTGCACACTGGTACCTTTCCCACATCTTGCACAGGGTGTCTACCAAACAATGCACAGGGTGTCTACCAAATCGTCAAAGTGAAATTTCCTGACTTTTCCAGGTTTTTCAGTCTACTTTTCCAGTGTACTTTTTCAAGATTTTGACTGCCCCATATGACTTCAAAAAACACAATATTGGGGCCCAGGGCCCCCAAAAACTCTACAGCAAATTTCCTTCATACCCTAAACATGCATACCAAAATTTTAGAGGAAAACGATAATAAGCGCCGCAGCCGAAATTTTTCAGAAAAAACATGTGCACGCATAAAATTGGCCATTGAGATAAAAAAAAAAAAAAAAAAAACTCAATTTGAAAAATTCCCTGACTTTTGGCGTTTTTTCCTAAATTCCCTGACTTTTCCCTGACATTTCCAGTCTCCTAAAATTCCCTGACAATTCCAGGTATTCCAGGATTTCCAGTCTGGTAGACACCCTGATATGATTATGATCTTAAATTAGATGGGTAAATTTTTATTGAATGAATATTTTTTACAATTATAGTGACAAGAATGGGGGAAATAGACATGGAAAAGAAAAAGATAATTAGAAATAGAGAATAAATAATATAAAATATAAAAGTTCATTCAAAGGAACGGATTAATTCCTGAGGAACATTTTTTCCATTCAACCCTTCCCTACCTTAATATCTTACCTAATGTATCTTGTTTTGTACCGAAAAGTTCTAATAACTTTCAAGTCATAGTACACTCTGTATCCCTAGATTGGAAATGGGTACCTAAACCAATCAAGTTGGTCTCATAAGAACTTTTCAAATTAAGACATGCAAGCAAAGTTACAGCTTTCTAACAAGTAGTTCTGTGAACTGTAAATTAAAACGGGCGGAATAAGTCGATCAAGGCCACTTAATTAAAACAGCCACTTTTTAGTCCCAAGTGGCAAAATAGGGTTCAATAACTAATCAACTAATGTTCATACCAAATTTCAAAGTAGATAAGGCGTTCGAGAGCTATCGCGATACAAAAAGTCAACCAGATAAGCAGACAAATAGACAAAAGAAAAATCGTGTTGTTAAAACTAGACCTTCAGTTCGTTCGGTTAACTACACAAAATCCTTATTTAAGAACGGAAAAGAGTTTTTTCATCAAATTTGAAAGCTCCTGTCTCAAAGGGGAAGTATTACTGAACTATTTCTTTTTATTTACGTCTCAAAATGTCCTTAAAGTATTTTCTATTAGTTCGGATTCACCCAGTATACATAATTAATAGATCATAGTCCACATTTTGTTATAATTTTTGCAGAACAACTGGCTGCAGGTCTCTGGCGAAACTTACTGCAAGTATGAATGTAACCTATGTTTAGATCTATTGTGATTGTGACCAGTATTTCGAAGAGGGGGATGAAGTTACATTCGAACCAACAGCCTTCTAGTTACAAATCCACCGCCTCAACCAACTGAGCTACTGAGGGTGAAATCCATTTACTAAATTGTAGAATATCTTATGAAAAAGTAAACTTTAATTTGTTTACTTCGGGCATTTATTATAAACTAGTGTGAAAAATGTCTCTATGTGAAAGTAATGCGAAAGCGGTTCCGGGGAATAACTTTACAAATTAAAAAAGTTGAAAAATATTAATTTTTAAAATCACGTGATTTAAAGTTAAGAAAATAGCCGAATTCACTGTTGGGTCAAGTTTTTAAGTGTGGCACAGTGGCACACATTAAGATTTGAGTATAAACAAAAAAATTCTTGGCTTCTCATCTAATTCTCTCTATAGTTTCAGTCAAACACGATTAACATTTTAGACCGTCAAATCACAGTCGGCAGTCACGTCGGTTCGACACTGAATTGAAACAGATATAAACAAATAGTGTAAACATAAGCGTTGATTGTTTATGTTTATTTAAGGGATTTGCAGTGATTCGTTTTTTGGTTAAAAATTAAAGAGAATAGAGATTGGGGGCGACAGTTATGAAATACTCGCGCAAGCTAGCTCGAGTATTTATTTTGAACAGATATATAACATTCAAAAGTAGTGTTTATAAACTCTCATGTGAGCTAAAGTAATGCAAGAAAGTAGTTTCAAATATAACCACTCCAATGCAATGTTGTTCAGGCTGCAGGTCAATATCAGGGCCGATCTTGACAATAGTAATGCTATGGGATCACTCCTATCTTAACCTCTTTATTCAAATATTAAATTTACATGGTAAGTTTTTCAGATCGTTGTCCCGCTTCTTCATGGGTTATGGAAATCTGTTTTTTGAGGAACTAGACACAAAAAAAGATGCCCGAAGCAAAATATTCGGTTCAGTAAATAAGTTCCACCTAATCTTTGGTTTGAAGAGAAAAAAAAATGTCATGGCTATTGGGTTAGGGTGCATACAGACAGCCGCTTGCTTACTTATCTTATTGCATACATGGTTTATATAAGCAAGGTAAAAAGAAATACACTCGTTCTGATGGGAGTGTGCCGATTGCTTGATCCGCGGAGTCCCGTAAGAACATGTAGATTTGTTTTTTCCTTGCTTATAAAAAGAATGATATGTGATATGCTATAAAACAAGTAAGTAATCGGCTGTCTGAGAGCACTTTAAGGTACCTAGTTAAAATAAAGATGATGAAATATAAAGATTATGAAGTAATAGATTATTTACCTTCTTTTATTTAATTAAAAGTATCTAAGTACCTTCTTTTAGGTCAATGCACATTTTTTTAATTAGAATGTCTTGAAACTAATTTCGTTGGAGTTCGTAAGATCAGCAGTACCTAGTACACTAGGGTCTTGGTTTTACACAAGCTCACACATTGTATGTGGAATTTGCGAACAAATAACCGTAGATTTAAATTGAAAACTTATTGTATTTCTATTTCGAAAAAAAAAACTAAATTTTTTTTTTCAGGTACTTATTCAAAATTAAATTAGTATATTAAACTCTGCGACCGGTAAATTGATTCAAAACCAAACAGATCAAACTCCTTCCTTTATGATTTAAAAATTGATAAGAGACAAAACGTGCTTTTGTTTTCACGATTTTACCCGATAGCAATCGGATGTAGATAGCTCCATGGTAGATACGATGAGAGGTATTACGATCCTAAAAATAATGACGTCATACTTTTGTTATCTATCCATGATATACTTAAATCGTTACGGAAAAAGTGTTTTGTGAAAAAAAATGTTTAAGACACAAGTGCCACATTTTTTTATAATCGCTTATATTATAAGACCGTATCGTTACTTTAAGTAACGATACATTGAATTTTATTTAATTGTGTAGCGTCCAAAACATATAATTGATATACAAAATTTCAAGTCTCTTGTAAGTACTTAGTTTTTCCCTTGAGCAGAATTCGTGAAAACCGCCTAAAAGTGGTAAAAGACGACAAGGATGGATTCGATTTGAACCAATATTGTCTTTGTGATTTTGATGCACAAAATTGAATGAACGGGCACCAAATTTCCATCTCTAGCTCTTAATGTCTTTTAGTATAGAGTATAGGCAGATCTCATGAAAACAACCAAAAGACGGGCAACGATAGATTTGACATTAATCAAAGTATCGTTACGTATTCCTTGCATTGCATAATTTTAATATAAATGGGCACCAAAATTTAAGCTCTGGCTTTTATCGTTCTCTATTTAGTCAGTATATCTTCTTCACAGAAGGAAAGAAGACACACACACGGAACAATGTCCGAAACTCAAAATTTTGGCTTTAGGTACCTTAAAACGTGTTTTGGCCTTGAAAGCTCGACATCGAAAATTTCAGCCCATTACAATACTT
This sequence comes from Pachypsylla venusta, assembly GCA_012654025.1. Taxonomy (NCBI): domain Eukaryota; kingdom Metazoa; phylum Arthropoda; class Insecta; order Hemiptera; family Aphalaridae; genus Pachypsylla; species Pachypsylla venusta. Next base: position 2,839,898 of record CM022883.1, read on the forward strand.
TACTTTTTATAGGATAAGGAATCATCATCATCATAGGTTAACAGCCATGGAGCTGGTTTGCAACAACTCGCCATGAGTTGTTGATACCTGAGAACACTTATGGGGTAACGGGGTTGTTGATACAGGAATACATGAGTTGTTAATACTGGCAAACCTGCCAAAATATTGCCAGGGGTATTTTTAAGCTTAAATTTGGACGAAATTTTCAATAGTACAATAGATACTGTACTTGGGAAATGAACTTTGAGAATAAAAGTTCAAAATCATAACTTCAATCGAAGTAAGATCTATTATGTGATTTTCCTTTAAACGTCTCGTCTGCTTGTTCCACAACAACTCCAGAACACCCTGTCCGATTTTGATGAAACTTGGTACAGACTTATAGACAGTCATAATATATGCAATGAATTTGGGACCTTTTTGGCCACCTGGGACCAAATGGTGTCCATATTAACAGAATGAGATCTACAGTCCACACAATCTTCTAGAAGCATACAAAAAGCTTGACCCAGGATCTAGTCTTGTCAATCAATAATGCTTGAATATTAACTGAGTGAGATCTACAGTTCACATAATCTTCTACAACCGTACAAAAAGCTTGACCCAGGATCTAGTCTTGTCAACCAATACTACTTGAATGCAAGTGCAACAAAAACCGAACCGAGAACTGGTTTGTAATGTATATAACTTTTATATACCTAACATACATACTTATGTATAAAGTGTGGTTCATTCCGAACCGAGAACTGGTTGGTAATGTATATAACATTTATATACCTAACATACATACTTATGTATAAAGCAGGGGTTCCCAAACTTTTTGGTACCGCGTCCCCTTTTCTTGAAAGAAAGACTCCCACGAGGGCCCTTTACAATATAATTTATAAATGGGTATGGGTGTTGTTGAATGCTATCTCAATCAAAACACTAATGTGTTCCTGAAAGCTATCTCATTCAAAACGCTAATGTGTTGCTGAATGCTATCTCATTCAAAACGCTAATGTGTTGCTGAATGCTATCTCATTCAAAACACTAATGAGTTCCTGAAAGCTATCTCATTCAAAACGCTAATGTGTTGCTGAATGCTATTTCATTCAAAACGCTAATGTGTTCCTGAATACTATCTCATTCAAAACGTTAATGTGTTGCTGAACGCTATCTCATTCAAAACGCTAATGTGTTGCTGAATTCTATCTCAATCAATCAAAACGCTAATGTGTTCCTGAATGCTATCTCATTCAAAACGTTAATGTGTTGCTGAACGCTATCTCATTCAAAACGCTAATGTGTTGCTGAATGCTATCTCAATCAAAACGCTAATGTGTTCCTGAACGCTATCTCATTCAAATTTTCTAAACATCATGTACAATAAAATTACCTTTGTAAAAAAATTGTGCACATATATTTTAACTAAATGATAATAATTCAACTAGTCTCGCGCCCCCTTGGCTTGCCTTCACGCCCCTCAATTTGGGAACCTCTGGTATAAAGGGTGGTTCATTTAAATTTTACCTAGTCTCAATATCTCCAAAACTGTAGGGAACGTAAAAAGTCTATTCTAACCAAAATGTCACGATATCATTTGGGAATGGGGGCATATAGTGGTGACCTTGTTGGATCGGCCAAGATGGTTGTCCTTCAAGGGTAACTTTTATTTTTAAACAGAGCGACATAATTCTTTTTTTACTTAAACTCAATCGATTTTTTTTTTTTTTTTTTACCTAAACTCAATCGAATATATATTTTTAGCCTTAACTTTTGGAAATTTTTGCACTCCAAATATACATGTGTCAATTGTGACGTATCAAATGAAACCTTGAAAGACAATCTTGACAGATCTACTAAGAAGGTCTTCACAATATATTTCCCTTGATATCGTGACATTTGTCATTTGTCCAGAAAAGATTTTTTGTATTCTCAACGATTTCGGAGATATTTAAGCCTGCGTAAATGGACCTGGGCCACACTGTATACATACAACACACAGATAAAAGATAGCAATGTTACAAAATGGCAATAAATGTGTCCACATATAATTTACGGGACAACAAATTGTAATTTATGAAACAAAGTATTGCAAACTACGAGTAGTATTTTTGTAATATTTCTTTAACTCTATACAGCCTAAACTATGTTAATGGGTCAAGCATGACCCCAAACACCTGCACACTATGAACTAAACACCTGCACAGTATGGGCTTCTATCAGGACCAAATTTTGTGTAGACTCTGGGAGGGGGATGAGGAAACTGCTTCTCAAGTCATTTTTGATTGCAACTCCTTACATGCGTGGAGACTGAACATGGGACTATTATACATCCCAGGCTTCACGTTCACGAAAAATACCCAAAAGACAGATCAAGCTTACTCAGATACTTAGCCTGGGCTATGTAATCACACAAGCTACTTTCCAAGCACATAAAGTCCGGTTGAGGCTTACGTGAAGGTGCCTTTATTAGCTCACGAATAAACGAAAATTCACTGAAGTTAAGTAATGTCCGGCGAGGTTTTACTGATCAAGCCCAAACAAGGCTGGGTGAGATGAATGTGGTTAGCTAGCCAATAAATTTGCAGCAAATGAAAGGTAAACTCCCCATCTCGAATTCTTGACTACTGAACTTAACTATCAAGGTGGGTCACATTTTTTTAGCCGTCAAAAATCAAATGGAAGTAACCCCGTAGGTACATTTAACTAAAAAATGCTTGAATAAAGAAAAAATGGTTTTAAAAATTACTCTGAATAAAAAAATAGATATATTATTTTTAAATATAAAACAAGTAAACAAAACAGAAAATTATAAATACTTCCAGAGATAGAATAGCTTCTGCACCATAACTCATATACTGTTGATACTATAAATTAAAGAAAGAAAAACCTTTAGAACACTGGGTAGAACTATCAAATACAAGAAATGAAAATGATTAAAAACACTTGACTTTATGTTCTACAAATTTTGTAGAACATAAAGTCAAGTGTTTTTAATCATTTTCATTTCTTGTATACTATAAATTCTTATAGTATTAGAGAGGGTACGTACAAGGACGATTCAAGAGGATAAATTTGAGGTTGTCCTTCAAGGTTGACTTTTATTTTTAAACAGGACGACCTATTTTTTTAAAACACGGAAATGAAATATTTAAATTTATGATTATGAGGAATGATATATTCAATGCTACTATAAACGGCAATTTTAAACATAAAAAAAAAAAAAAAATAATGCGTCTCATTTTAGAGAACCTCTCCAACACTTCTTACTATAATACCTCAATATCAAAATTTACATTGAGAGAAGCCAAACCGGTGAGTATATTCTGTAGCATTGTACTTCTGAGCCATGTTTTGATCCGAAGCATGAAGAAAAAGATTTTTCAAGGCTAGCATTTGTGGCTGGTAATGTGCAAAGTATACAAAGTAAAGGATTTTTTTCGTCTTTCATTCCTTCAGAAATCTTTTTTTTTTTTTTTTTTTTTTTTTNAAAAAAAAAAAAAAAAAAAAAAAAAAAAAAAAAAAAAAAAAAAAAAAAAAGGTTACACATTTCTCAGCTTATGGTTTGGAGGGGCGTCCATTCCCATCAATTTTTCGATAGCTCTTAGCGTGATGGCTAAACAATGAACACAGATAAACATACATTTATGCAACATACACTTACGAGCATTAAATTCGGGGCAGCTGAGAATTTCAATTTATCAGCTTGTTTTTTTTTTCACCCTGAACCTGGACAGTGATTCGCGTAAAGTAGCATACTCTAAGCCATTGCTATTAGGGAACTTTTTAAATGTACTGAAATGGAAGTAAGAACGGATCTAGTTTTTTTTGTCGACTGCGATGAAAAAGGTGAAAGTTCAAGAACAGAAAGTAACATTGTTGACATACTTGAAGGTCATGTCTGGTGTCTTTTGAAGGATTTATCCACAAATGTTATCCTAATGCACGAAAATACAGTGCCTCACCAGGTAAACTCTGTGGATCTGTAACAGCTGATGTTCATGTAAGGCTTTCTGACTGGCTTGCAGACTGAAAGGACCTGAGTATTCATTGAACACCTTTCAGATAAGCTAAAATCAAAGGTCAGGAGTAGGAATCAAACTTCTACAACAACCAAAGCGGCGATCAAAGAGTAGGAGGGGGAGCAATTTCTCTCTATTATGTAAAAAAAGTAATCCAAACGAATAAAAACGAACTGCAATGTGTGATACAGCTAGGGAACACAAAACAAGTAACTGAAAATTGTAAAAAAAAATCGGAGTAAATGAATAAAAAAAATTCAATGTAACGTCTTTCTGACTTTTTTTTAAATTTTGCCGTACCGGTTCTTTGAAAGTTTTCTTGATTTTAGGTAAAAAATCTGAAAGGAAACAAAATTTCCCTTTCATTAATACCCCTTAAAAAAGATTTAGACCAATTCTATGAGTTGAAATTTTCATCTGCCTCGAATTGAATGCTCGATATATATTGGAATTCACTTTTTCTCCATCTGTCTTCATAATCGTCGAAATTTATCGATTATCACTATCAATAATCATAATAAGTTATTTCGATTAATCGATTATTCATCATCATCATCACAACCAATCAATGAAGAATTTTTATTCAAATCAGGATGCGAATATTTCATTAAATATTTCAACATCAGCACACTCACTTTTTGTTCGTTTTCATTTTTATTTCTTCCGTACGTAAAAAACGAGAACGATAATTTAACAATAATTCGACAAAATGTAAAAAAATAATCCCCTTGTAAACTTTGTCTCCCACCACTACTATTAGTAATTGGAATATGTTTAAAAGATATTTTGATAAAGTTCTCATGAATATTTAATTTATCAATAATAGTTGACATTTCACCTGGTGGAATCGAATTAATATTGTAATGTAAATTTGGATGGGCATCTTTCAATGTATTTAGAATTTTATAAATTGATGATTCTGGATCACTTAGAACGAGATGTACTTTGGTGACGCAAATGCATAAATTGTATGCATTTTGAGGTGCCCATCCCTGAAGAATTTGTTTGATTTTGGAAGTTTCAGATTCATTTTTCTCGTATTGAACTTTAAAATTGGAATCCAACTAAAAAAAAAATCGAGGAAAATAAAAATCAATTAAAATCTATTTTTTTTTAAAAAACAAAAAAAAAAATAGGCTCTTGAAAGGAAGATTACCAATGGGCAAGCTTTATGTCGGAGACATTTTCTACTTCTTAACTTAGAGCTCTATTTTTATGTGGTCAAATACTTAAACTAACGAAGAAAAGATGCTGCTTCATTTGGGGATTTGAACCCTCTTAGGGATTAGGGAGCCAGAATTGAAAAAAAAAAAAAAAAAAAAAAAAAAAAAAAAAAAAAAAAAAACAGGTTTGAAAAGAACTCAAATTAACAACACTAAAAACAATAAAACAATATTTTTTTGTACACCAGTTATTTGGTGGTTAAACCAAGTTTTAACTACTACACTTTTTTATGGCTTAACGTCTCTTTAAAATCTATCGATAATTCGATACGGGGGTTTTATCTTCCATTCGCTGGAAACTTAAAAAACAGCTACCCACTTTGACCTCACCCAGCCTGGGTTAGTTCGGGAATAGACTATTTAAAGGGACTACATGGAAAAAATAAACAAATGTAAGCGCTTAAAATCACTTCTTTCTACAGAGTCCACACATTTATGAAACAACCTTGTACACAATCTTTACTAATTTCTTTTTAAAAAAACACCTGGTTTAACTCAGCCAACCTTGATATTTACAAAAAAAAAGTTGACAAGAGTAAGGAAAAAAATTGCAATCTTCTACAACCTTTAGGCGAACATTTTTGTCAGTGTGGTAGACTGACAAAGTCAAATCTAATTTTTCTTCAGGAGGTTGCATTCAGGCCGTTTAGAAAGTGGGCGTTTTCGAGTGCAAAAACTAAAGGGATAATTCTAAGGAAAACAAAAGGATGCAACCGTATGTCAGAGGCTGTATTAACCCCTGTTTTTTTTTACACCGAATAATTATACAGTGTGGGGCAATTGTCTGGAAACCCCTGAATATCTTTGGAAGGGCTTTATGTGTGAATTTGAAATTTTGCATGGTAATCTAAGGTTACAAAACCTTCTTTTAGAGTGAGGCCAATTTTCAGGGCCGGACCCAATGTCGGGGCCAGGGGGGCCAAGTTAATTTTTTCAAATACGAACCCCCCTCTTGCGATACATTTGTGAAAAGGTCTTTTAATTACAAGTACTTTGGTACAAATTTCAACTTTCTATTGTTTGCCGTTAGAGAATGGCGGCCAATTTTGACAAAGAATTGCCTAAATTTTCAATTCCTTGACTTATTATAAAATTTCACAGGGTCTCAACTAGGTAAAAATAAATGCCAGTATTCTTTTCTTTCATTTGGAAAAGTGAATTTTCTCTTGTTTGGCGTCAGAGAATGGTGACCAATTTTGTTTAATTCACTTTTAGGGGTAGTTGAGTGTGTTCTTCATGAAACATATGAGGATTTTCATCCGACCAACATCTATGATTTTAAGCATTAACTCCTCCATTAAAATAAAAGGATGTCCCATCTGAAAACATTACAAAATCCAAAAAGTCGGGATGCTGATCAATTTTAAGCCGTATTTTCTTTTCAATTCTTGTACACTATGACTTTTGTAAGGGTGATAGTTATTTTTTTTCAAACTGGAAGAGACTGGCAAAAAATAATGACCCTACTTGAGTGGGATAAGATGATGAAAAAGAAAGAAATTTTTATTCATGATTCGACCGATTGACCGACAGCTCACATCGTTAGCTTGCGCTACTCTACGGGTTGAAGATTCACAATTTTCTATGAACGATAGGAGCAGTTCCTTGCAATTCTCAGGAGACCCACTAGATAATGGTTTCTCCACCAGTCTTTAACAGAGCCAGTCTCCTCAAATCTGCGTATTGTTTTAGAAATTGTGGACTTTGAAATAGGATTGCGGTGGTTGAGGGTTCCATTGAAAAGATTATGACCTTCCTCATAAGAACTCACTTTGACCCCAAATCCACGCATCATCAGAACACTGATTCTCTCCATTTCTCTTAACATAACTAATCAGCAAAACTTGAAAATAAACCAACAGATAAAGTCAAAAAACAAACAAAGACTGACTCAAAATGAATTGTGCTAAATAAATTGTTTCATGTAGAGCACACTCAAACACCCCTAAAAGTGAATTAAACAAAATTGGCCACCATTCTCTAACGCCTAACAAGAGAAAATTTACTTTTCCAAACGAAAGAAAAGAATACTGGCCATTATTTTTAGTTAGTTGAGACCCTTTGTGAAGTTTTACAATAACTCAAGGAATTGAAAATTTAGGCAATTCTTTGTACAAAATTGGCCGCCATTCTCTAACAACAAACAATAGAAAGCTGAAATTTGTACCAAAGTACTTGTAATTAAAAGACCTTTTCAAAAATGTATCGCAAGAGGGGGGTTCGTATTTGAAAAAATTAACTTGGCCCTCCTGGCCCTGACATGGGGGCCGGCCCTGAAAATTGGCCCCACTCTAAAAGAAGGTTTTGCAACCTTATATTACCCTGCAAAATTTCAAATTCACACATAAAGCCTTTCCAAAGATATTCAGGGGTTTCCAGACTTTTGCCCTACCCTGTATAAGTAGAAATTACTAAAATTGATTATTTTGCCGTTTTTCATTACTCAAAGAGCTGTTTTCGAGATATTTCCCTTTGCCGAAATGTGTATTTGTACTCATTTACCAAAAATGTAAAAAAGTACAATCCCGAAAAATTGGTGGTATACGCATTTTTTCCCAAAAAAACATCGATAACTAGTTCTTCGTAATATCGAATTTCTACTAAACGGGATTTCTCAAACAAATTTAATAAATTGATTAAATTTGGATACTATGTCAAGTAATACCATAATGAAGGTAAAAAAATACTATATCTTCACTTGACCAAAAAATATTAAAGATGTTAAAGAGCTAACTAGTTTCGTGCTCTCCTGAGAACATCATCGGAGCTAAGGTCAGAGAAATGATCTTATGAGGTATTGGAGTGTGTCTAGAGTATGTGTGTGTGTGTGTGTGTGAGAGAGAGAGAGAGAGAGAGAGAGAGAGAACTTACCCCTCCTCTCCTTTTTTTTGTTCTCAGAGGACGAAACTAGTTAGCTCTTTAACATCTTTAATATTTGTTAGTCAAGTGAAGATATGGAAATTTTATAATATTTGGATGAATTATTGTGTTGGGGGTTGTGAAATATCGGTTTTAATTGTGGGCTGTATATTATGGATGGAAGAGTAAAGTTCCAACACCAACACAAAGTTCCTACCTTGATTGTCGTCGTCCAGGTCTTACCAGCAACACACAGGAGGTACATAAAGGATACGTCGCCGGCAATAGGTTGACCACACAATTTCAGCAGGAACGCGCTGGTTCAAATTTAAAGAGTAGACCACTCAAAATTGCCTGATTTAAAAGTTCACTTGAAATTGTGCGCAAGGGCGCAAAGCACTAAAATAACCCAAGGGGTTAATGAAAAGGGCGCAAGGGCGCAAAAGAATTAATAGTTTATGCCAAGGGGGCCAATTTATACAAGCGCAGGACGCAAAAACAAAGTTTTCAAACTTAGGGTGCGCAGGGCGAAAAATTACTAAATAAACCCAAGTGGGCTGTAAGAAAAGGCGCAAGGGCGCAAAATACACTAATTATGCCAACGGGCCACTATAAATGCGCAGGGCGCAATCACAAAATTTTACACTTAGGAAGTGAAAATAAATGCACGCAGCACAACTGTTCTGTATTAGAATCAAATCAATCAGTACTCAACAAGGGTTTGAAATGCTATACCTATCTTGAACAAGATGCTAGATTTGAAGCTAGCAAGTTTTAGATAGATTAAACAGGGTCGGACTATCACCAGTTCCATTGCAGGGATGGATATGAAATTTTTGTGATAGTCCGACTTACAAGAAAATCCGACAATATTTTTACAAAAATTATTCTGATTTAAAAAAGAAGTCATTTACCTTTAATTTCACACCTTTCAATGATACTAATAATTCTATCATTTTGCGCGAAGCTCCATCTTTTGCACCCTCTAGATTATTTTTTGTATATTCTTTATACACTTTTTCCACAGTACATCTAACTGTATAGAGGACAGCACCATCACGTTGAACAGATTCTTTAACCAATTTAAAGTTTGGAAACGGTATGTCATTCGCCAAACAAATTTCTGAAAATTAAATAATTATTTTCAGTGAGACCTTAACTCAATGGGTTTGATGGCCTGAGGACAGGGCCGTACCCAAGATTTTTTTTCAGGGGGGGGGTCCGAAGCATTCACAGCCTAGCCAGGAGTAACACCTGAAAATGATTATCATGGAAGGTGATGTTGGTTTTGCTGTTTTTTTAATATTATAGATCACGTGCAAAGTAGAGTATTTTCATTTAAAAAAAAACCATTGAAATTTCGGGGGGGGGGNTTGGAATGGGGGGGGGGGGAACCAAACACACACCTGGGTACGGCCTTGCCTGAGGGAAGGTCTTCCTGAAGATAGCCGCCTTTACGCATCAGGACGACCTGGAAAGCATAAAATCACAATTTCACAAACCATCAAAAACTTTTCGTTAGCCTCATATCAACCTGTTTCCACCATTTTTCTTAACCTGCGTCTTGAATGTGGGAACAATTGATTTTAAGAGGAACACAAGAACAAAAATAACAAGTATATAACAATATCTCAATCATATGGCCGTTTCAAAAGTCACGTGATTTAAATTAATGCAACAAATTGGTGGAATTCACTGTTGGAGTTGGAGCGTGGTTTCAGATTTGGCATACTTTCATTTGTAGAGATTTGAGTAAGAAAAATGTTCTACGATTCACATCTTGTTATATTAAAAAAAATGTCTTTAAATTAAGGAACGTTTTTTATGTTTTGAAATATTATTTATCTCTATAGTTTCAGTCAAACACCAAAAACATTTAGGATACGGACTTAGATCTGAAACGTAAACAATTAACAAGAAAATGGCTGACGTTCCGAAACTGGACTAACATACCAGATTTGTAACACCATCATTTTTCTGTACGTGTCTGTTGGCACGATAACTTTCAAACGCATTGTCGATTTTGAGGAAACTTGATGTTGATATTCCGTTCATGAAATAAGCTCATTAGTTTAAAGGCCCAATTGGGGCGTACGGGGACTCATGGCGGCCATTTTAACTGAGTAAGATCTGATGCCACAGTGAAATAAACTAGTAGTTAAAATAAATTCATTATTTTTTATATATATCTAGGTACCTGTCAGCTTTTGAAGACTCGACTTTTTATATTTTTCTAATGGACCATTTTTTGAATCGGTACTTGATTCTGTCATCTGAAAAAAAAAAACATAAACATTTAAAAAGAAACTCCAGATCATATATCTCCGTCCTTTTGTATCTATTTGCAGTCTATCACACAGATATTTTCTATGTGAACTTCTTCTTTAACTTCACCCTTTCCCAATTCTATTTGGTGGTCGGCCTTGCTTTCCTTAATTATAGCATACCACAACCTTTTGTTCGTTGCCAACTCTCTTTAGCTGTAACACAACCTTTTGTTCGTTGCCCACTCTCTTTAGCTGTAACACTTTGCTGCACTAACTCTACCTTGCTTGTCACAGTATCAATTGAAACTGCGCAGAAACTAGCTTTTTGATGATGATCTCATAATTGGTTTAGAGCAAAGTTTTTTAAAAGCTGGATGCCCTTTCTAACACCAAACCTTCTGTATTTACACGGAGTTAAGACCGTCACCTATTGAAACTGGTTTGCTCCACTCGTGGCTACATTATATTTACTATGTGAACAATAACCCGTGGCTATAGAATTCCTCTTGGCCAAAATAATTCAGTCTGTATTTTCTTTGAAAATATCGGATAAACTGCATAGCTGGGATACGAGTGATTTTTATATTTTTCCTAGTGGTTGGGGATTGATTATTCCTTGTTTTAGCTATGTTATACCGTTTGGGCCATGTACCGCTAAAAACGTCGTTTTTGGCAGTCAGTGTGATCTCACTATGGACTGGACTTTCCATGTCCCTTATAAGTTGGAGCCTCGATCGTTAACCTTTCAACTAGGAACCTGTACCCGCCCTGCGCTTCATCCCCGTCTGTTTTGTAGATAAGCAAAAAACGCCCCATGAATGTTTCGGTGCAAGGGTTTTTTTTATACCAAAAGAGGAATTAACGTAGGTACAGTAAAATAATTACAAATGTGGAAAAACTTACATTACTTTATTAGGTATCTTATTATGTATTAAATTAAAATATAACACTCAAAATTATCAGTATAGCGCACGACAGACACGTAGACAGTAGCGAACATCGCCTAAATTCTGCGATTTCTGATTCCGATTGTGATTTATCTGAGATGGGATTCATGCACGGTACCTATAAACTATAACTCATTGATGTAGCTATAACTACAACTAGGGATGGGTTAGTCATCCACGAGTCGAGTCATGAGTCGACTCATCTTTTTGAAATGAGTCGACTCTTCAAAGAGTCGACTTACGAGTACCTTTCNAAGAGATTGAAAAAGCACAAAGAGATTGAGCTCTATGGAGCTCGTGAGGTTTTCTTCTTTTGAATAGGTTGCAGGTAATGGACGGTTCAGGATTGACACTTGACGTGATCTCGGAGACCTTCTTGGTGGAAAGAGGCATTTTTTTAATCGAATGTACAAAGGGGCATTGACTTTGGGTCTCAAAACCTTATTCTGAAATCTTTCTATTATTTACCTATTAGAATCACTGGAACAGCCTCAGAGCTGGATACCGCATTAGGTCCATAAAAGTTTTACAACCTTATTATAAAGCAAAAGCTTGATTTCGATTTTGCAGGCTAATACAGGTATATTATTATTATTATTATTGGTAATCATAAAATCAGCAAATTATTTTTTTCCGATTGTTTGTTGTTTACTGACCGAAAATTGTGTTTTTTTCTGATAACGATTAATTGTGATATCTTTTTAATGTATTCGCCAAAGTTGGGGACGTTTATTTGGTAGATACCACTTCTGTCAATTGGTTTTATTATGTCTTTCTGATCAAATAAGTTGTTTTTAAAATTAGCACTCGAAAAGAGTCGAGATCGAGAGTCGACTCATGGAGTCGACTCATATTGAGGAGTCGATCGACTCGTGTGAGTGAGTCGAAAATCCCATCCCTAACTACAACTGCGTAACACTGACTGTACTGTATAAAGTGCATTTAAAGTGGCTAGATTTTACTAAAATTCGCATTCTGGTTGGTTCTAAAATTGGGGAAAGTTCTTTTTTTCTCTGGATTTTTTTTATTGGAATACCTAATAGGGTTTTTTTTTTTAATTGTTATCGTGTACACTAAAAATTGTGACATAAAAAACAATACAGAACTAATGGAAATATACCGAAGTAACATATTGGTACCAAGTACTTAAACTATACTTCTATTATTTTCTTTGTGATATTGACTGATTGATTGCATGAAGTGAATTCTAGTTTTAACTCCAAAAAATTTCTTATTACGTCAGTTTGTCTGTTCGTTTCACATTTTTTTTTTTTTTTTTTTTTTTTTTTTTTTTTTTTTTTTNTTTTTTTTTTTTTTTAATTTGGCTTAACGTCTCTTTAACGTCTATTGGTCATACATTTACATTCAAACACCTCATATTGATGAAACTTCGTATTGGGTATTTATACAATGTTATGGAATTTGTTGAGGAAGTTTTTGGACCACCCCTGGCCTCATGGTGGCCATCACAGCTCATACAACTCGTATTCCGTTTATTATGTCACAATTTATTTTGTGGATTCAAAATTTCAAATCTGATTTTTCACAATCAGCACTCAGCAACCAAGAATCATATGCTGAACGATGTTAATTTGAGTGCGGCATATCACAGAGAATCCTGGACAAGAAAAATAAGTTTTTTCAAAATCCCACCACTTTTAGTCCCGAGAGATCCTTAATATTTTTTCCCTTTTTAATCTATCTATCTATACTTATAAAACGCAAAGCCCAGTTTGTATACTGACTGACTGATAATCAACGTAGCTCCACGATGGCTAAACCTGGAGACTTGAAATTTGGCTCACAGATCCCTTTCAGTATATAGGTGCATAATAAGAAAGAAAAAAAATCCCAATCTTGAAATTGTTGTTGAATTTCGTAACCGTAGCGAAGCACGGGAAAACAGCTAGAGTCACTTTCAAAAAGTTAAAAATAAAAATATATTTCCTTAATATTTTCCCCCTTTTAATCACTTTCAAAAAGTGTCGTGCTCAAGCACGATTGCTCATTAAGGCATGGCCTTAAAAATGTTTCCTAACCTGTCTAGTTGGTTTAAAATATGATAAATATGTCAAAAAATCTAACGAGTAAACGTAAAAAGTTGTGTTTTTTTATCAGATTTTTCTCCTAACGTAGAGCACATTAAGTTTTATCACAAAATTCACATTATTCACAAATCAATGTTGATAATTGGACATTATAGAGGGAAACAATTAAATACGTATTAAAATAAAAAACAATTAATTCACAGGTAATTTATTTAAATTAAACTTGAGAATAATTTAGTTAGCATTAGCAAGAATAGCAACTTCTAAACATAAAAAGTAAAATTCCTAGCCAACCATCATACCAAGTTGAATACACCAGTTCTCTTCGGATCACTGAAGTTAAGAAACGTTGGGCGTGGTCAGTACTTGGATGGGTGGCTTGGGAACACTACATATCTTTGGTTCATTTTTCCGGATTTCCGGCCGAACCCAGGCTGGGTGAGGTCAATGTGGATAGCTGGTTTGCAAGTTTCCAGTGAATGGAGGGTAAAACCCCCGTCTTGAATGACCAATAGATGTTAAAGAAATTGGTTAAATTGGGATACTATGTCAAGTAAAACCATAATGAAGGTTGAAAATTACTATATCTTTACTTGACTAAAAAATATTAAAAATGTTAAAGAGCTAACTAGTTTCGTCCTCTCCTGAGAACATCATCGGAGCTAGTGTCAGAGAAATAATCTTATGAGGTATTGGAGTGTGCCTTGAGTAGAGAGCATATATATGTGTGTGAGAGAGAGAACTTACCCCTCCCCTCCTTTTTTTTTTAATGTGCGTACTAATTATTTATATTTATTATCGGGTATTCAAAAAAAAAAAGGAGGGGAGGGGTAAGTTCTCTCTCTCTCTCACACACATACACATGCTCTCTACTCAAGGCACACTCCAATACATCATTAGATTATTTCTCTGATACTAGCTCCGATGATGTTCTCAGGAGAGGACGAAACTAGTAATTTTCAACCTTCATAGATGTTAGAGAGACGTTAAGCCCAATTAAAAAAAAAAAAAAGTCAAGCTGCGAATGGGAAAAATCCCGCGTATCTGAAAATCCCTCGTTTCTTGTCCAGGATTCTCTGTGATATGCCGCACTCTGCTAATTTTAGTAAATCTAGCACATTTTTTTTGTACTTCAATAGTAGATCTGGCAACATTGTAAGATTATCTGTTATCAGATTGAGATCGGGTAGCAACTGTAAACCAATCACAGGCGATTTTATTCTATTATATTATTTGTGATTTGCAGATAAATATGTGATTTTGTGATGGGTGATGGAATCTGGTACCCGTTCCTTGCGACAGAAGCACAGACTATAAATTTTTGCAAATTGCCGTAGGAGAATAAAGATTTTTTTAAGCATTTGTGAGAAAATTGCAGTGTTTTTATTTTAATTTGATTAAAAAGAAAAAAAGACTTTTCTTGTGATTAGAATTTTAATAATTGTAAAAATGTAAAATTACTACTTCTTGTTAATGCCAATTCGCGATGATATCTTGAAGTTAAATTGGAAGGACAAAATTTTCCTTAAATTAATCGCCTTGGGAATCACGGAATCTGAACTTTACTTTTATCTGATTCATGTTTTAAGAATGTTTGAGATTTAAATATTGAAAAAAAAATACCAATATTGAATTGTGTGTAAGTATAAACGACCTTTATTCGTTTTTTCTGTTTTAACTATTGAATAACCAAATAACATTTATTTTTTGGATGTCATAGTAGTATTAAATGCAAGATTTGCTTTTCTTCGGTATATGTAACCTATTTTTCTCAAATTACTGACCAATTGGTATTGCTTCAGACATATGAGACTCACATAAACAAAACTCTATCCGCGTATAATAGATAATTATTTTGTAAATACATACTTTAAAAAGGAGGAACGTTAAATAAAGTAGTACTGAAACTATCATCGTCAGGCCGACTGTACAGCTCAAAACACTATGATTGTCTTAGTACTATTGACAACTCAACTTTACAATTAATCCGAATCGATATTGTGTCTCAATCTGGTCAGTGTTAATTCACAGCAAGGGCTCAATGAAGGTACACCAAACCCTCATATCAACTTGCTTCTACCAGTTTTACAAACCCGAATCTAGAAATGGTGAGAGTATTTGTTTTTAATTTCGAAGCTCGTTTAAAAATGTTCCTCAGATAATTTATAATCAGAATGGGTCGAATGGAACAATTCATTTTTATTAGCCGTCTACGCAACATCAATTTCATACTTTTGGAAGTGTTGAGCAATTACTGACGCTGTTGGTGATATTGTTTGATGAGTGATAACTGGCGAGTGTGTGAGAGTAATTGATGAATGAGTAACGACGCGATGATGATGGTGACTGGTGATAATGATACTTATCCAGAGTCTTTCATGTAAATTTTTCTTATGAAGAAATTCACTAATAGTGTTGTGAACTGTACACCTCACTCACTCAAAATGGCCACCATTTGGCCCATGCTGATTATATAAAAAAATGTCTATAAATTTCAGCAACATTGGGTTAGGTGTTCACGATTTATCTTTGTCATAAAAGACAAACAAAATGAATATTAATGTGTTGAAAATAGACTTAAGTTTGGTCCTAAATGAACAAGAACGTTCGTTTCACTACTATTCGGAGATCTTTATTTGATTTTTTCATACGCCCATTTTCGTCTACATGAACACTGAGCCATGAGTGATATGGTTAGGTTACGTTTATGCGGTCACACCTCGCTCACATTAACACTGGTTCACGAATGATATGGTTATGTCACATTTATACGGTCATACGAAAGATATGTCTAGGTTAAGTTTATGCGGTCATACATCGCTCACATTAACACTGATTCATGAATGATATGGTAATGTCACATTTATACAGTTAAAAACTGATCCATGAATGCTACGGTTAGGTTACTTTTATACGGTCATGCCTCGATCAGCATTCATGTCATCGAGGCATAGCCGTATAAACCTAACCCAATCCACTCTAGGATTCCACCGCAAGACCTAGCCTGAACTATGCAGCCCCAATATGGACACACCAACTCTCCTAAACCCACTGGTCCAAACTTCAAGTCTGTCAAAACACGGCCCTAAGAACAGCAACAGTTTGTCATCTTATGAGTAGTGTTGATCACCTCCACACCAAAACTCAAATCCTACCTGCTAAGATGCTCAGTGAACAATATCTTCTCATGTATCATAAACCACAACATCCATGCAACAATCTAGTCAAGGGAGAGCCACCACCGCGTTGTATTCGTTAAACTGTGCAATCATCCTACCAGTGCAATATACAAAATCTAGTCACAATACCTGTAGATAATATTCAACTCAAATCTAGTCTTAAGCATATTCATACAAATACAGTCACTGACACCACAGCTAGATTTAAACCAAATCGGATACTGGGCACACATTCACCACCTATATCACTGGAGGAGAGATATTTAACACGAGACGCTAAGACAAAATTAGCTCAATTAAGATCCGGATTCTCTAAAATCCTTAACTCATATCAATTCAGAATTAATCCCAACATCCGAGATGAATGTCCCCTGTGCCATGGGAGCCTACATGATACAAATCACCTGTTCAATTGTCCAGCGAAGCCAACTACATTAACTCCTGTGGACCTCTGGAATAAACCTGTCCAGGTGGCCGAGTTCCTGAAACGATGTCACTGCTACAAAAACAATAACTCATGGATTAGTGTTCATTTCGATAATAGTCATATGTATGACCATTATCGAATATACATATGACAATATGTATAGGTATACATATGACTATTATCGAATACGACACTCAATCATTTAATGATCGACCGTCAAATATAAAATTCGACTGAGCACAAACAAACTAGGTCTGAGAATATAATATGAATTAATGTCTTACTAAGTAGGTTTCTTGAGTGTGTATCTAACCTAAAATTCTTTGAGCGTTCTTAGAAACTACATAATTCTACCGGTCAAATTAGAAGATTAGATTATCTGAAAAAGAGTGTAAAAAATTTGCGCTGTCTGACTCGGCTGTCACTGTCGCCCGGGGCGTAACGCACCTCAACTGTTTCAAGTATCTACCTTGAATCATCGCTGCATCGTTGAGATACGATGATTTTATGCATCAGTCAGCATACCAACTGGGCTTTGCGTTTTATAAGTATAGATACCACCTTGTTTGACACATAGAACATGTACGAGGCTCGTTTGATAAGTTTCTGGAGTCGGGTACATACGGTTTTTCCTTACTGTTTGAGACCTATAGTTTATTGTGTATTACAAGTATATATTGTTTGAAGATATCACATAAAAATTCAATAGATTTCAATGATTAGTCGTCCATTTGCAGTTATCCGTAGTAGAGAGTTTGCAGCTTCCTTTCATAATGGATGATATTTGTTTTCAACAACATCCATGGCGAAAATCCATGAACAGAAATGAAAATTACTACCCCACCCACTTTATCTGCGACTTCCATATTTTTCCAAACGTCAAAAAATGACTCGATGGTAAGGTCAGCCTTAGGTGATTTCGTGTATTTTGAAAACCTGGACAAATCAAGCTAAGTCACTGGGGTAGTAGTAGTAGCGGTCTTCCTCACGAAATCAATCGTTCCTCCCATTTATAGACGCATGATCAATTAAAATGGTAGAAATAGATTGATGTGAGTTTACCGGAAAGATTTTGATGGCCCTTGGCTGGAACTGTGATGGTATGCGTTCCAGGTCGTCCTGGTGCTTAGAACCGGCCATCGTGAGGACGAAGCCACTGGGGTGAAAACATGGAACATCGCTGGACCAAGTGTATCGATATTAAAGAACTACATAGAAAAACAAAATTATTGCAAGCCTAACATCGTTTCTTCTTACGGAGACCACGAACTTTTCTGTTACATACTGTTTATGTTATAATTATGTGTTTGTAAATATGTTTGAATCGAAGATGTTACGTAATGATTCTATAAAGAGAACCAGGACTATTATTGTCTATTGTTTTTAATAGAATGATGTGTGATAAAACTGAGTGCACATCTAATTTTACACACTAGATATTGTACTAGACTTCATAATCACTTATCTATCTATACGCAATGCCCAGTTTGTATACTGACTGAATTACAATCAACGTAATTAATTTCATGATGGATAAACGTAGAGACTTTAAATTAGAAACACAGTTTACTTTTAGTAATGTCAGAACAGGTGTACCCAGTGCTTTGCCACGGTTAAATTATTATTATTAATAAAATATTTAAAAGGAATCGTAAATAAATAATAAATTATTTATAAAGACAATATCGATTCTAAAAATTATTTATTAGACAATATCGATATTGTCTTTATAAATAATTTATTATTATTATTATTTGACTTAACGTCTCTTAAACATCTATTGGTCATTCCAGATGGAGGTTTTACCCTCCATTTGTTGAAAACTTAACCGAAACCGAAAATGAGTTTTGATATCTTTTCTGGGACCTCAAATTATGGCTTTTGTCAATTTTTCGATATCTCTTATCTAAACAATTCGGGCAACAGGTTTCACAAAGGGTGTCCCAGTCAACGCGGACAATACTGAAGGGGCTGATTCTAGATGCCAATACCTACCGAAAATGCTCCCCTCAATTTTTTAACAAAAGATTTTGTTTTTGAGTTATTCGTATTTCTCATATTTATTTTTCACATGTAACTACGTAACAAATATGTCCATAACTTTTTTGGACATATTTTTTTTTTTTTGAAAATTTGTTGATATTTTTGGAACACATGGAAAATTTCTGTTCAAATAAAATGACTTTCATTACCAGAAAGCTTGAGTTAGTGCCTCGTTTTTGAGCTAACTTGCAATTTTTTTATAATTTTTTGTAAACTACAACAACAAAAAAACAATTGCACTCTCCCAGGGTTGCTCAACATTTTTTGTGGGAACAAAAACGTATTAAATATCTTGGTATTAATGAAATTCCATCGGTACCTACATCAATTCCTACTACTTGGAGGTATCTCTATTTTAATAAACAAAACGACGAAAATTATGTTACATTAATAAAACTTGTATAATTTGACGGAAATGGTCAATTTTAATTAAAATAATGTAAAATAAATTAATTAAAATGTAATTNACTTTTTGGAGTAGAGGGGGGGGGGCAGAAATTTATTCCCTGAAATATTTTCATTTGATATCTACGCTTCCATATAAAATATCCTGAAATTAATGGGGCGGCGTAGGGAGCGGGGTAATCTTTTTTTTTATTAAATTTTCTTTTATATGTCTTCTTCGGAGTGCACAATCAGTACAACTAATCCCAATATGAAGGATTTTATTAAAAAACAAAATATTGAAATGAACTTTTTATGTTCCACAAGATGTTGTTGATCTTCGATCGTTTGGTATGATGCTTATGATATCATCTGTTTTTAGAGTTTCTTCAGCCAGCGTCTATGGCACATTGAATACACCAGTTCCCGTTAGATCACCGAAGTTAAGCAACGTTCAGCGAGGTTGTACCATGTGGGTGTTTACGTGGGTTCGCGCCCTCGTGATGCTGGCTATTTTTCTGGCCCAACCCAGGCTGGGTGAGGTTAATGTGGGTATCTGGATTGCAAGATTCCAGCGAAAGGAGGGTGAAACCCCGTCTTGAATGACGAATAGATGTTAAAGAGACGTTGAGCCAAATTAAAAAAAGAAAGAGTTTCTTGGCCGTAGGCTGTCAATAAAATCTTATTACTAAGTTTTCCGTGGCTATCTTTATCTCATGTGAAACTAGGAAAGATATTAGGCAAGCAGATGAATATTTTCTCAGATCGCGCGTTTATAATTTTGTGGCCTAAAAGTTAACCCTAAGAAGAATAAAAATCAGAAAAAAATCGGTTCTTACTTGTACTTGTCTGATATTTTTTTTTTTAAAAAAAAAAAACTATTTTGGGGAGAAGAACTCTGGGTATTTTAAAATGTTTCAGAGAATGCATCGTAATTGAAAGGGTATTTCCTGAAAAGACACCATCTTATGTTAAATATGATAATGTATAATATGTGTGCTACTCAAGTTGGCCGGGAGACGGTTGTTGAACATTTTATCATTCACTGTCTTTATTCTACGTACCTCTTACATCAAGGTAAATTATTTAATTGGTTTGGGGGGGGGGNTTGGGGGGGGGGGGCAGGATTTAATTATTAATAATGTACCAAAGGTGCAATTACTCCCCCTTGTTTTTTTTTTCTTTTTAAAAAAAGTGAAACTTATTTATCAATACAAATCTTTACCTGGTGGAAAATCGACATAATTGACAGTTGTATAGGCAGCAAATGGTGTAGCACAAATGAAACCAAATATCCATAGGACTGCAATTATTCTAATAGCTCTTCTCAATCCTGACATAGCATACGATAACAGAGGGTGACATATAGCCAAATACCTTTCCATTGAGAAAGCTACTATTGTCAACACTGATGTGTAGGACGTCCTGAAAACAGACAGGAAAACATGCTTTTGTTACATTGAGAAAGCTACTATTGTCAACACTGATGTGTAGGGCGTCCTGAAAACAGACAGGAAAACATGCTTATGTTATACCTTTCCATTGAGAAAGCTACTATTATCAAGACTGATGTGTAGGACGTCCTGAAAACAGACAGGAAAACATGCTTATGTTATACCTTTCCATTGAGAAAGCTACTATTGTCAACGCTGATGTGTAGGACATTCTGAAAACCGACAGGAAAACATGCTTATTTTTTAGCTAAGTGGCTATATTATTTTTTTTTTTAAAAAAAAAACACTGCCAATGTGACACATTTGGGTTTATTATTTTACTGACATAAAAAATTTTTGCTTTTAGTATGGGTATGCAGGGTGATGGAATGGCAGTCAAACGGATTTTTTATTCGACCTTTGGATTCTTCGTACCTTTTTCATGGTCTATTCCAAATGTTCATTATTGAAAATGATAAACCAAAATAATATCAAATGGACTTTTTTGGTTTCTTTTCCTCTGTCCAATGTAGCGAGGGAAATTAATGGGCTGAGAAAGAATCTATAATTTAATTATACTAGCTGAGTACCCGAACTTCGTTTCGAGAAGATGAGGGAACATGGGGAGAAATAACGGGTTGTTAAGCTGTGTAGAACGTGTTGGAAGTAGTGCTGAGTACCCGAACTTCGTTTCGAGAAGATGAGAGAACATGGGGAGAAATAACGGGTTGTTAAGCTGTGTAGAACGTGTTGGAAGTAGTAATGGGTTAGGTTCCAAAAAAAAAAAAAATGCGTGTTAAAGTCTGCTCAGTTTAGGCTATAGGTCTGCGACCCAGGCTAACCTTGCGCAGAGTAAGTGGAAGATGAGTGTTGGGTGGAGGTATGAATGAAAAGTAAAAATATGAGTTTGAACGGAAGACAGTAGATGATGAGTGTGTATGATAGACAGTGAATGATGAGTGTGTATTCGGGACAGTGAAAGATGAGTGTGTATTTCTAACAATTTATTTGTCTTATATAACACCCTGTATATGAGATAAATTACACCCTGTATATTTTGGGTACTAACCACGTACCTCTGCTTGATTTGGTGATTAAAATGATACCTCATACGTCCATATCGGTTCATTAGTTCAGAAAATATATAACACGTTTATCAAATAAATACCCTCAATTTTGAGGGTTTTTGGAAATTTGGGGCTGAAGGACCCACTGAGGGACAATATAAGGAGCAAAGGGCACATCTGCCACTCACAAGAAAAAAAATGAGCTATCATTCATCAAAATTGGTGCAGTAGTTTTGGCTGTAGGTGCGTCAACATCAAAGAAGAAGCAGCAGGAGCAGAGACGATGAGAAAAAAAAGTGCACTTTTCAGAAGCCTATATTTCCGATTTGACTTAACCGATTTTGTTGAAACTTCATATACTTCGTCTCTGAGTTCGCCCCATACGTAGGAAAGAATTATTTCTATCTTGAGGTGTGTAGTTTTTCCTCTGGAAGTAGCTGAAATCGGCAATGTAAGCTGTGGCGTATAATATACTCTTTTTAGCTACCGCATTNGCCCCATCACTTCTGTATTTCAAGTAGTGTAGGGCAATTACTGACGCTGTGTGAGTAAGTGGAAGATGAGTGTCGGGTGGAGGTATGATTGAAAAGTAAAAATATGAGTTTGAATGGAAGACAGTAGATGATGAGTGTATGAGAGACAGTGAATGATGAGTGTGTATTCGGGTAGTGAAGGGTAGTGAAAGATGAGTGTGTATTCGGGAAATTAAATGATGAGTGTGTATTTGGGATAGTGAATGATGAGTGTGTATTCGGGATAGTGAATGATGAGTGTGTATTCGGAATAGTGAATGATGAGTGTGTATGAGGGATTTAGTGATTTATCAGTGATTTTGGGATAACCCGTGAGATATTGTTATTCGAAGAGGTCTGGCCCTGGATCTATTGTGTTATATAGATCCATGGCTCTTACGATAGGAGAGTGGAACATGAAAGTGTTTCTCCTGCGCGTATATGGAATAACTGTCCCCTAGTGTTTGTGAGTCTTAGTCTGGGTGGATAGTGGAACATGAAAGTGTTTCTCCTGTGCGGTATATGGAATAACTGTCCCCGAGTGTTTGTGAGTCTTAGTCTGGGTTGCGGAACTTGAATTTGAATTTTTTCTGTTAGGTAGGGACTAGATATTTTATTATTTAGGACATTTTCTAGAAATTTAATTTGTTCCTTTCGTCTTCTTACTTCAAGAGGCTCCAGCAAAAGATGTTCACAGAGTAAAGTGTACTCAATGTAGTGGGGGAATTTTGGGTAGAAACCATTTAACTTTCGAAATAGGTAACGAACAAATTTTGATTGTAGACTTCAACACGCATTTTATTTTTTCGGAACCTAACCCAATACTACTCCCAACACGTCCTACCCAACAAACTTGGTGTTCAATTCTATTAAATAATAGATAAAAACCTATTCGCAGACGTACCGAATATACATAATTAAAATCGGTTAAGCCTTGTATGGAGGAGTATGGTAATGGTAACAAACACCGTGACACGAGAATTTTATATATTAGAGATAGAAGATGTAGTATGCCCATTGACAGTCCGGGTTTAATACGCACCACCCGGCTACAGGGAGAAAGCACCTAAACGACTGTGTCTACCATGTTCCATGTAAGCTATGTAGTACCCCCTAAGTGAGATCAGAACTTTAGAAAAAGAAAAATACATTTGGGATTATTTTAGAGTGTGATGATCTGATGATTTGAATTTCTGAGGTTCCCAATTTTTTTCTAATCCCGGGACCAGTCCCGGGATCCCGGGATTGTGATCGTTCCAGTCCCGAAACTTCGGGATTGTCAAGAGGGTTCGGGATCATAATCGCTAGTGATGATTTGAATTTCTGAATTGACATTTCCTTCCGAGGTTTGAATCTAAATTTTGAAATAACCAGCGGATTGACCATGGCCCCACAAGGATTTCAAAAAGAAATTTAAAATTGGCAGACATTCAAATATTATCAGGCCTCCGCTGGAATATATATATTTTTACTATTAAAAATATATATATTCCAGCAGAGGCCTGATAATATTTGAATGTCTGCCAATTTTAAATTAAATTAGTATATGTCCATATTGTCCATTGTACATATTTTTTCCTATAAAATAGAATATATTAAATTATTGTACTGTTTATGAATGGTATGAAACCAAGATCAAATTTCAAAGTATAAAAGGCATGCCTTTTTGAGTCCCTCGTAAACGTAGGGACACTCAGCTTATGATTGAAATTTGCTCTTATGTTTGCACCCAACCTAGAACCATCCCATACGATTTCTGGCATCAGAAGAAATCAGATGCTTCATAAAAAAAACTTCAGGTTACCATCGAACACAATGCTGCCACCTAACTAATAATGTTGATTCATTTTCAAATACAAAAGCAACCAATCCATTAGACTCGCGGCATCATAATATTTTCTCTGGAAACAGCAATTATTATTATTTTCCTTCCCATTTAATCCGGCCTGCACCCGAAACATTTTTATTTATTTTCCGCCCGCAATTTTTCACTCTAATTTTGCCCCCGCACTCCCCGGGCCACAAACAAAGCATCAGCATTTATTTGAACTTTTTATTTAATAAACAGTTAGCGCACCTATTCTAAAAGTTTTTTTGCTTATTTTTTTTTTATCCACTGGTTACTATAGAAAATTTAGATTTTTTTCTTTCTTTCTAAAGTACGATCTATTCATCCTCCGTGGTCTAGTAAGCTAGTACAAAAAGCAAAGAGCTACTAGACCAGGAGTCCCCAAACTTTTTGGTACCGCGTCCCCTTTTCTTGATATGAAAGCCCCCACGCCCGGTCCTTTACATTATAAATTATGAATGTTATCTCAATCAAAATGCTAATATGTTGCTGAATGCTATCTCATTCAAAATGGTAATATGTTGCTGAATGCTATCTCATTCAAAACGCTAATGTGTTGCTGAATGCTATGTCATTCAAAACAC
>CM022883.1:2876451-2900517 GCA_012654025.1 Pachypsylla venusta
ATGTAAAGAAAAATTCATCGACATAGTCGAGCTTCATGTGCAGATACAGAGACAATTATTATGGATGATACTATTAATAGATCACATTCCAACGATAGTATACAAAACCAAGGCAGTAGTAAAGAAAACAGTAATAGTAATAGGTAAGAAAATGTAAATAAAAAAGGACATCGACATAGTCGAGCTTCATGTGCAGATACGGAGGCAATTATTATGGATGATACTATTAATAGATCACATTCCAACGATAGTATACAAGACCAAGGCAGTAGTAATGAAAACAGTAATAGTAATAGGTAAGAAAATGTAAAGAAAAAGACATCGACATAGTCGAGCTTCATGTGCAGATACGGAGACAATTATTATGGATGATACTNATAAACCCGCCCCAGTTCCACCTATAGTGCAGCATTCTAGTCTGAATAAAAATGCTAATCAAACTAGTAGTGGTGGTGGGTCCACACCAAACAGTCCAAAATTAATAGAAGTTAATGAAATTGCCAGTCCAAAAGTTGAAACATGGCAATGTGGACCAGAAGAGAACCAGTCAACATCTCAACCAAAAGAAAATAAAACTGTCGACGGGGATAAACGATCGGTACGAAAAGAAAATACACCTGTTGACGGAAAAACACGATCTTTATCAAATGACAATAAAAATATTATGAGCAAAGAAAAACAATTATCATCGAAAGAAAAAAGACATGATAAAAACGAAGAAACACGATGTTTACCGAAAGAAAATAAACATGTTGACGAAAAAGTACGATGTTTATCGAAAGAAAATGAAAATATTAAGAAAGACAAAAAATATGATAACGAAGAAACGCGATATTTACCGAAAGAAAATAAACATGTTGACGAAAAAGTACGATGTTTATCGAAAGAAAATGAAAATATTAAGAAAGACAAAAAATATGATAACGAAGAAACGCGTGGTTTACCAAAAGAAAAGAAACACAAAATAGATAAAGAAGAGAAACAGATTTCTAATGATGTTGTCAAATTAAGAATTAAATCAAACAATGATTTCCGAAATAACGAAATTAGTAGTATTGAAAATTCAAGAAAAGGTTCAAATTTGAAGAAAATAGACGAATCTTCGACAATTGATTCAAATGAAACGACAAAATCGAATGCTTCGGATGAACTAGTTCACACAGAGGTATAATCATTGTTGACTGAACGAAGTGAGGTCTAGTTATAACACCACAATGTTTTGTCTGTCTTTCTGTACCACGATAACTCTCGAACCCCCTTATCACATATTGATCAAATTTAGTATGACGTACATTATATTCATACCACCTCGTGGTGCTCATTTTCAAGGGACAGATGTGTACAACTTACAGCACTAATAGTTATTTTGGGGGAGCGACAGATTTATTACTTTTGGTTGTTCTTTTTCTGGTAGACGAATTTTGTTTAGCTATTCTTATTCAATTTAAAATGAAATATTCTCGCAAGCTGATACCAAGTATTTACTTTGTACAGCATTATATTAGAGTCGTTTTATTCTAAACTCAGGTAGTAGCTTAACAAGCCTTAGCTCTCGCTCGCGTGTTTACTTAAACACTCCAATTGAATACTGTATACTGTACAAGCCAGCGACTATTGCACGTTTCATATACCAGTTCCCTGCTAGATCACTGTTGTTAAGCAACGTCCAGCATTCTCTTGGGTTGGGTAGGAAATCCGTACACCCGCCGTCCTCGTATCCCATACGCCGTGAAGAGCTTTTAAGGTGTTATCACACTATCAATTTGTCATGATGCCAATTTTTTTTTTACTTCAAACAGTACTAAATGTCAGCTTCAATCAACATCTTATTATTTTTACAGTCAAGTGAAGATATAGTATTATATTATCTACCTCATTTTGGTTTTACTTGACATTGTACCAAACTTTTGGAATCATGACAAATTGTATGATACCTCCTTCAACGTAGACCGATTTTGATTAAATTTGGTATGTAGGTCCCATTTGGGGCACAATTTTAGTAAAACGGGGACGACGGGTGAACGGAATTTTTTTCCATTTGATTTTTGGTTTCTACATACCTTGAAATGGAAAATATTGAGGAGAAATTCTCATGACAATTCCAAAATTGAAAATAATGAACCTTTGGAATAACGCGAGTGTTTCATAACTACGGCCTAATCCTTTAAAAAAACATTTCAAAATGTAATAAAAAAAAACCCTCTAAAATAACTTTTTTTTTTCAGATTGAAAACACGTCGACTGAAATGAACGCTGCTCAAGTTAAACACAATGTTGAAAATATTTATGCTACTTATGATAGAAAGACCACCAAACCTACTCCGGCACCCAGATCAATTTCCAATATGGACGATTTATTGAAAAAACCAGCCATTCCTAATAGACCAGCAGTATTGCAAAGGCCATTAAGTTGTTCATTTCGAATGACAAGACCGGGATCAATGGCAATTGATCCAACTTTTGAATGCAAAGGTGAGTTGTGTGTTGAAGTCTGATTTAGAGAGAGAAACAACTTTTTGAGCAAAGTAGTGCTGTCAACATATCGTTGATTGCTACGACACAGCATACCCATCAATCCAACTGGACATATTCTTTTTTGTTTGTTTGTTGCTATTTTTTTTTCTTCTTCTTCTTTTCTTTTCGTGATTGATTTAATTATTATTATTATATATAAACATGAACTACAAAAATTTCAAGTTGTACTTAAAAAATCGTCTCTTAGAAATTGCTCCCTATAGCCTACAGGAGTTCAACGACTAATTTTTTTTCTCTCTCTCTTTTTCAGGTATCTACTAATAACAATTTCAGTTTTCTTTACAGGTCCTTTTAATTTTGCAGTGTATTCAAATTTTGTTAATCTAATTTTCAGTTTTGATTTTTTTATATATATTTATAATTTTATTTGAATATAAGGGTGGGGGGGTATTTTTGTTCGCAAATTTGTAATGTGTCAGCGGTTTTTAACCCCCTGAAACACACTAAATAATAATAATAATAATAATATATGATGATGTAGAATATTGATGGAATCTTGTAGGATATTCGATGATATTGTCTCTATGTGTTAGTGTCTTCGCCGCGCCGTGGAAAGAAATTCATAATTCAAATATTGCAACCATTTTGGCATTTAAAATTTGTAAAATATTTTGATTTCTTTTTTGTAAAATCATCAGGACCCGGGAAGTATTTCGAAGTGAAGTCGGGCTCACAATGGCCGGATCTACGTACCAGAATGACCGGAAACTCATGCCACCATAGTTCCCGGTCGAAGACCATAAAAATCTTTTCGGTAACATCATATCAACCGGCTCTTACCATTTTTCTAGAACATCAACAAAGAAGTGAAGTCTTGTTTTAAAAACACGATTTTTGATTCTGTGCATATCGATCATTATATAATAGAACATACATTTAACATTTCAGATCAGAAGCTAACACCAACGAGTCCAACGTCAAACTGTGATAGTAAACCAGGAAAACCACCGAAACCAGTTGAACTATCTGTTCCCAATTCTTCTAGTCATAATAGAACCCGAAGTGAGGGAAATATCATTGACCTCAACAAAAACATTCCAATACGACCACCATCGTCAACGATAACAAGAGCATTTCTACCTTCACCGCCCTTACCACCTTCAACAAATACTCAAAGTGAACCAAAAAAGACTTCTACATCATCGTCATCAACAACTCCACCTCCGTCAACACAGCCTCCTCCGTTAAGTCCAACTTCGATACAACCACCATCAACATCATTACAACCTCCTTTAACCTCCACTTTGACACAACCAATCACAGTTGGTACAAAAACGACAACCCCAAATTTATGTAATGAAAAAAGTTCTGGTAATAGTAATGAAAGTACGGACTTGTGACACGTTAAAAATAAAATTCGATATTACCAGCATAATATTATCAGTTTGAATTCTAAAAAATAATTCGACTGTAATGTAATAACTACCTCTCCCATCTGTGGTGTTTCCGTAGGATGCTAAATGTAAATGTACAGGGTGTCCCAAAAGTCCGAGACCACCTGAATATCTTTTGAACGGCTTTATTTGGAGTTTTGAAATTTTGCATGGTATTATATTCCAAATTAATCCACCCGATGGTGTGACCAATTTTTCATGGGCGGTCCCATGTGGCCTCCAGGGGTCCAACTTTTGTTTTTTAAATACGAACCCCCATCTTGCGATACATTTTCAGAAAAACAATAAAATTAGAAGTACTTTGCAATAAAATTTAAACGTCTAGCGTGTTTGGTTTCAAAATGGCGGCCATTTGAAATTTCCAAAATATGACCTCCAAGAGTGTCTAAAACTAGGCGAATTATTCTAGAAGTAGGCGAAGTGTCTAAAACAAGGCGAATTATGTCTAAAAAACAGGTTCCTCGACATTGGTGTCCTATGCAATCATTCAACATCCCATTCCAAATAATTCGCCTAGTTTTAGACACTCTTAGAAGTCATATCTTGGAAATTTCAAATGGCCACCATTTTGAAACAGGCACGTTTCAAATGATATTGTCTAATTTTTTTGCAAAGTACTTCTAATTCTGTTGTCTTTCTGAAAATGTATCACAAGATGGGGGTGTGTATTTAAAAAACAAAATTTGGACCCCCTGGGTGCCACATGGGACCCGCCCCTGAAAAATTGGTCACACCATCGGCATCGGGTCGTTTAATTTGGGATATAATACCATGCAAAATTTCAAAACTCCTCCACATAAAGCCGCTCAAAAGATATTCAGGTGGTCTCGGGCTTTTGGGACACCCTGTATATTTCTTTGTGTTATTATTTCATCCTTTTTGTGGGCATCATAGCATTACAAGGTATTTTTTAACAATCACTTCAATACACTGAGCTATACTCAACAATTTCCTCATAACGCTACCACTTGTCGCAGAGTTACCCCAAACATAACCAGACCAAGTAGAAAATTCTAAGAAAAAAATGTTTTCTTTTTAAAATTTTCGACACGACCAGGATTCGAACCCGGTACTTCCTTGGTGCAAGCCGCGTGTGATGTACTCTCTGCCACGGAGAATTGGGAACACAAATTGACTAATGTCTCGGTCCTTAGTATGGAATAGACGAATTAAAACCATTATTGATAGATTCCATCAAAGACACAGCTTAGAGGTTCACCGGACAAAAGAGGCCTCAGTGGACAACTATTGAAGACTATTGCTGATGGTAATGTTGAGGGAGCAAGGGGAAGAGGTAGACCTAGAAGATGATGAAGGTCGAAGTGATGAAGATTCGAAAGCAACTAGTTGGGTCTCCAGAGCTAATGTCTGGCGTGCATTCGTCTGCAGACCTGAGTCCAGAACAATATAAGTCAGGGGTCATACTCATCCACAATAATGCCGTCGACCTAGCAATCAGGAGTTTTGAGCCCAACAGGGTACTCAACTCACATCCGCCAGAGGTTAGCCCTGAGGATGTCAGGTTGCCCAGGTCAACGAGATGCACAGCTCAGATCTGGATGGTGCAGAATACTCAATTCTTACTTAAACAGATTGGATCCCGCCATACATGACACATGCCCGAAATGCGGCATTGGATCTCACACTGTGCAGCATCTCTTTTCCTGTCCTACCTCCCCAACAACTCTATCCCCCATCGACCTATGGATGAGGCCCAGAGATGCAGCAATTCACTTGGTGCTTTCAGTTGAAGAGACTGAAGATGGTGGCCGACGATGAAGGATAGCAACAACAACAACAACCTAGAAGAATATAACCCAACGGCATAGAAGAATGGCTAGAAATGACCTATGCTGAAATTCAGGAGTTGGCAATTGATAGATTAACGTATAGAACCAGAATTTTCCTGTGTATAGCAACAAGCAATGGATGAGGCTCCAATTGATTGATTAAACTCAATTGAGGGTATAAGTAGCTTGAGTATAGCCAGATTAGGGTGTCTCCATCATATTAAGGAGACAAGGTATGTTCCTTCACAGAAAATGATGACATCACGTGAACCATTTTTTTATGTTTACTTAAGGAAGACATAAAAGTAAAAAATAAATAAAAGTGAGTATTTAGAAAAACGTGATTAGATGTGGACGGCTCGTTAGACGTCCTGCAAGCAACTCACATGGCTCCTCGTATGGCGTCATGCGTAGAACTATTTCTGCGGTGTATTTTCCCAATTCCCGAAGGTTTATTACTGAAAATAATAAACCAAAATCGCTTAGAACTTTAGTTAGCCTCACTAATTGTCAAAATAGGACACTGCTTTTTCCTCAGCCCTTATCTTAAAAAGAAAGAAGAAATAAGTAAAATACGATTAATGTAAATAATTTCTAATGTTTTGATAGATATTACAATTTTAATAATTAACAAGGGTGCTCTTTAATTTGATTTATTAAATAAATATTATTTAGTGAAAATTACTTCCAGTTCATCTTTTGATTTGATTTCTTCCTTATTTTGTACCAACATTTTAGCGGAAATTTGTGTTCCAAAATTTCAAGTTTCTAAGTTTAGTCATCGTAAAGCTACGTTGATTATGAGTCAATCAGTGAGTCAGTACAGTCATGATAGAACGGGAACTGGTCAGCATCACGAAGGAGCGAACCTATGTGGCCACCCACTCAGTAAGAAAATGCATGGAGAGCCCGAGAAATAATGAAAATAAAGAAAATATATGCAGTTCCCTCTATACTTACAACTTGGGTCGTTTTGAATGCGTTGGCATACCTATTTCGGATGAAAACTAATATGATATTTGTTTCATTGAAGTCAAAAACATTTTTTTATATAAATTAAAAACGCTTCCGTTCGGACAGATCGGGGCCTTAGGCCCTAAAGTTTGTTTCAGCAACTCTTCAATATATATTAATAAATTGGGCTATGCGTCCATAAATTAGAACTGCTAATTTAGCAAAGCAAAAAAAGAGGATGTATTATACATGCCGACTTAACCCCTTAAACAAAACGCCTCTTGTCCTCTAGTTTCAATGGATTTAAAAAAAAAAAAAAAAAAAGTGGAGCTATTTTACTGCTATTTTAAGTAGGCAAAAATGACGTATAAAAATATACGGGCAAGGTCTCCATTGACAGCGCACTGAGTAAGTTAGGAAAATAATTAGCCGTATTTTCAAATAGTACGGTCAAATAGGGCCACATATTTATTCAGAGCTATTGGCCACTAGTAACTTACGAGCCTAAAAAAATGGGGCACTTTAATGAAGAAAATGGTAACATTATTAAAACAATATAATAAAATATAGACAAAGAGGTTGGAGAGTTCTGTACCCATACAGTTTACATCACATAACAAAAAGGTTGGAGAGTTCTGTACCCATACAGTTTACATCAAATGACAAAGAGGTTGGAGAGTTCTGTACCCATACAGTTTACATCACCTGACAAAGAGGTTAGAGAGTTCTGTACCCATACAGTTTACATCACATGACAAAGAGGTTGGAGAGTTCTGTACCCATACAGTTTACATCAAATGACAAAGAGGTTGGAGAGTTCTGTACCCATACAGTTTACATCGCATGACAAAGAGGTTGGAGAGTTCTGCACCCATACAATTTACATCACATGATCATCGTCACGAATTTATCTTTTTTTACGCTGAAGGAAAAAAAAACTGGCCACGGGCTCCATGCTTAAATTAATGTGAAAAATAGAAAAGGATTTCATTTGTATATTCGTCCAGAAAAAAGTTGCAATAATTGAAGAGGTATCATATAACATATTATTTCCAACAATAAATAATTACACAATTACTCCCCATTCCCACTTCACGAGTCGTTAGTCGTAAACGGCGAAAAAAACATGGCGGACGGTCATGTTTCTTTTTTTGTTATTTTCGACTAAAAACTCGTGAAGTGGCAATGGGGTGGGTAATTGTAGTTGTGCGTTCCAATGCAATACTCTTTTCGTATTTATTGTTGGAAATAATAAATATATTACCTCTTCAATTTTTCAATCTTTTTCTGGACCACTCGTAGATCGCAGGGGTAAACATTTCTCTCCGAATGAGGAATCAAAATTCAACAGAAATATTTAATTAAAATTTGAACTTAAAAAAAATCCCGGAGTAAAAATTACCCGGAATCTGAAGTTGTAAGTGGATACATCATACCTGGAGTAAAAATCTGATTTAAATATAAACATTGACTACACTCGGACTACAGTAGTCCATCCTAAAAAGTTTACTCCTGGAGTTAAAATCTGATTTAAAATATAAACATTGACTACACTCGGACTACAGTAGTCCATCCTAAAAAGTTTACTCCTGGAGTCAAAATCTGATTTAAATATAAACATTGACTACACTCGGACTATAGTAGTTCATCCTAAAAAGTTTACTCCTGGAGTTAAAATCTGATTTAAAATATAAACATTGACTACACTCGCACTACAGTAGTCCATCCTAAAAAGTTTACTCCTGGAGTAAAAATCTGATTTAAAATATAAACATTGACTACACTCTGATTACAGTAGTCCATCCTAAAAAGTTTACTCCTGGAGTAAAAATCTGATTTAAAATATAAACATTGACTACACTCGGACTACAGTAGTTCATCCTAAAAAATTTACTCCTGGAGAAAAAAACGACATAATTCATCAGTGTTCTCGGACAGCCTCAGTAGCTCAATGGTGGTAGATTTGTAACCAGGAAGCTGTTGGTTCGAATCCAAGCATGAATATAAGACTTTAGAAGTTTATAAGTAGCTGAGTTGTGTACATATCCTTGACGTGCCTGTTCAAATATTTATTCTATCACTTCCTGACCTCGTCTCCTTCGGATAGCTGAGCTGTGTGCA
Source organism: Pachypsylla venusta (assembly GCA_012654025.1). Classification (NCBI taxonomy): domain Eukaryota; kingdom Metazoa; phylum Arthropoda; class Insecta; order Hemiptera; family Aphalaridae; genus Pachypsylla; species Pachypsylla venusta. The sequence continues at coordinate 2,885,246 of CM022883.1, forward strand.
TATCCTTGACGTGCCTGTTCAAATATTTATTCTATCACTTCCTGTACATCATCTTCCTCGATTTTAACATTGACAATGTCCTCCTCGTCTCCTTCGGGTATCTGAGTTGTGTGCATATCCTTAACGTGTCTGTTCAAATGTTCCTGTCTGCTGTATGCTTTTGTACAATACATACACTGGAATTTGACTGAAAACACAAACACATATTCAAATTGAGGATTTATATGGAAAAAACATTATATATAAAAAACAATATAATGACTCTGTAGCAATAGTTATTCATTGCGATTTGATATGCTAGTAGGAAACTAGCTATTTTGAGGTAGCGGCACCTGTTGTCTACTTATCCGCTACCTCCCCACATAAAAAATTTAAACTTCCCAATTTGTACTATCTGACTGTGTTCATGTGAATGTGATGATTAATGACTTATACACCCAACAAGTTCAATATCTATTCTATAAAACCAAAAAAAAAAAAAATGAAAAATTGCCATCGTCTATGGCACGTTGAATATACCAGTTCCCGTTAGATCACAGGAGTTAAGGAAAGTCCTGCAAAGGTTTATCAAGTGGGTGACCACGAAAGTTAGAGCCCTCGTGATGCTGGTTCTTTTTGGCCCAATCCAGGTTGGGTGACATTAATGTGGGTAGCTGATTCGTTTTTAGCGAATGGAGGGTAAACCTCCCGTCTCGAATGAGCAATAGATATGTTGAGTCTTTTGTATCACACTTAGGACAGAAACAATATAAGTTGTTTTTCGCAATAAAGAAAACAAACTAAAATATACCGAGGAATTCCTGCATATTTTTATTTCTGAAAAAATCTTTTGGGAGGAAACTATCCCCTCCCCCCATGAATCCGCCACTGGGTGAGACAGCTAGAAAACCAAAAATAGATATATTTTTTTTTTTTAAAAAAAGTTGTGCCCCGGAACCGCTTTCGCATTACTTCAGACCACCCCTTTTTACTGCCATGCCATTTCGGAAACGAGAAAACTCGATCAGAAAATTTTAGCCCGGGCGGTATTCGAACCCACAACCTGCGGACCAAGAGTCAATGTTCTTAACAACTCGGTCACGGAGATCGGTACCTAAGTTGTACGTCAAACACAAATAAATTCCTTTTAAAAAAAAATAGATTTACTTACATGTATCTTTATGCGTCAACAAATGTCGATTCAAGTGTTCTTTCCTGGTAAACGATTTACTACAATATTGACAGTTAAATGTATTGCGCTGTTCTGAATGCTGATTCATGTGTCTGGTCAAATGATCACGTCGAGCAAATGATTTATAACAAAGCGTACATTTATGTGGTTTATAATTCAAATGAAAATGTAACATATGTCTAGTTAGACCTTTTCGCTCAGAATATGATTTACCACAAATTGTACATTTCGTATATGGTGTAGTTTTATCAACATGCTTCTCATAGATGTGTTTCGACAGAGCTTGGAGATCATTCGCATTGTACTCTTCACCACATAATCCACAAATACCATTCGGACTATCCGGATTGATTTTTATCATTGGAGGTAATGGAGCGGCTTTATTAGATGTGTCACTAACGAGACTTCCACCAGTTCCTGTTATATCTGAAAAATAAAGAAAACGAAAAATAAGTACTCAGTTTGGTTTCACGATTAGGTGTCTAACTAGTAAATTTTGATTTTCTCAAAAAAAAAAATTATATATCAATTATTATTATTCTATTATTTTAAAGTGGTGCGTGTCAACTGGATTTGTTATATACACACAAAAAAAAGCGTACATAAATAAATAAGACAAAAAAATCGGGATACATTAAAATATAAACAGCTCCCATGGGTCATTATTTTAAAGTGGTGCGTGTCAACTGGATTTGTTATATACACACAAAAAAAAGCGTACATAAATAAATAAGACAAAAATATCGGGATACATTAAAATATAAACAGCTCCCATGGGTCAGTGGTCACTGAGCTAATATATTATTTTTTCTGTACAGTTTTCTTTTTACCTGATAAGAAATGAAGTCCTTGGAAAGATTCAAAGCCAACTGGTAGCGCCGACTTTTCCATTTCAAGTTGTACAATTGATTTTTTTGGTGGCTCATGATAATTGTCGCCATAGAAATTTGTATAGTTCACACTGTCCGCGTCCAGAACGTTGTTATATTCACGGAGAGGATCCTTGGCTGGTTCAATAAAGTTACCTGCAAACAAAATATCCAATCAGTGGTCATGAAGATAGACGTGTCTTAACGTCGGCATAGCATTTCAATTAACATCAATTTTCTCAAAACGGTTCATTTTGCAAAAATCGTGAGAAACAAAATATTCATTCAATCTTGGGGAAATATTTAAAAAACAAATTTTTTTTTTTTTTTAAAAAAAAAACAATTTTGGGGAAATATTAGAAAAAACAGCCTCAGTCGATCAGTTGGTTGAGGCGGTGGATTCGTAACCAGGAGGCTGTTGGTTCGAATCCAACTCCATCCCCCCTCTTCGACATGAGATTGGAATCTTTAGCCTATTAAAAATATATGCATATGTATATATTTTAAAAAAATATATATTATGGTTTCCCTTGAAATTTCTCTCAATGGTCGCGTTCAAGGTTATCTTTGTTTTTATAAATGGAACCATAGGTGCATTTTGGATTGTGCTATTAAATTCTGTATTAAAAGAGAAATCTTTTTTGTTTTTTTTAAAAAAAATCGATTTGACTTACAGTTTTTGAGATAATTTTGTCCTTGACGTGCTATTCGTAAGGGATATCTAACATCATGTCCGTACCCAGAACAGGGTTTTAAAGGTTCAACCCCCCCCCCCCCGGAAATTTTTGAAAAGGTTTGATTTTTCCTATAATCCTTATATTGTAAAACTNCCCCCGAAAAAAACTTTAGATCTCAACACCCAATCACACGCATCCTTGATCTTAACACCCAATCACACGCACCCTTGATCTTAACACCCAATCTATAGCTCCTAAAATTTAAATTCAAAATCGTGTTATTATATCAATGATACATTTCTAAAATATTGACTTCATTTTAATTCCCTAAAAAAAAGTTACTCACGAAAAAACAAAAATGTCAACCAAATTTGGCCCCGCGTGTTATGGGGTTGTTAAACTATCGTATGTTCTTGTAAATTGTTAGAGCTCAACGAAACGTGTATTTTATGCACTTAAAAAAATATTTTTGAAAGATTGATTATGATTTTGTAATTTTGCTGATTTTTCAAGGAAAATTACAACACTGTTTATAAATTCCCGGAGCGGCTTAATGAACATCATTTGAATGGCTAAAAAATAAAAGGCTGAGATTTTGATTGTGTTTCTGTTGTTGTTATAGAGGTTGTTTTCTGCCCATTTACGGAAAATGGTAGAAACATGTTGATATGAGGTTCAATCATTCAATAGAATCAAAAGTGGCATCATCATTTCCAATGGTACCCAGATGTATGAGAATGCAGTTCTAAAAAATTTGCTGCTTAAGTTTTTAATTGTCATCATACATCTATTCTTAAAGGGTAATAATTGCCATGAGCCCCCAAAACTATTTTAAAGCAACATTTGAAGAAATTACGTCTTCGGTAAGAGGTTACCGAAGACGAAGAGACCCTTGGATGAAACTGTGATGTTATGCGTTCCAGGTCGTCATGGTGTGTAGAACTGGTCATCGTAAAGACAATTGTGTGTTCTACGACATTAAAATGCAGCTTTTGAAGGGGTGCACATTGTTTGGTCTGTGGTGTTGGAACAGACAACCCTTCAAACATACAATTTTCTGATTTATATATTTTGATGGAGGTTTCCATTTAAGAAATANTTTTTTTTTTTTTTTGTAATTAATATTAAACTGGTTACAGGTCTCTATTGAAACTGATTGTACATATCACCGTGACCTTTATTTAGATATATTGTGACCAGCATTTCGAAGAAGCGGGGAGATTCGAACCGATAGCCTCCCGATTACGAATCTACCGCTTCAACCAACTGAGCCTGTTGCCTTTTATCTTTAGGTGTTCAAAATATATTCAACCGTTCCAGGATTTTCTCCGTATAAATGTTCATTACCACTAAAATAAGCTGCATCATCTTCTGCCGCCTGTTCTTTCTGCTTTCTCAACGTCTCTTCTAACTTCTTCTGGATTTGTAATTTAATTTCTTCCACAGATTTTTCCTTTTCTTTAATTCGAATCAAAGCTTTCTCTTCCATTTTCATTTGTTCACGCATTCTCCGCACTTCCATTTTCCGTTGATTCTCTCTTTCTTTCAATCGTTCTTGTTTTTCTCTCAATTCTTTTTCTTTTGCCAATTTCATCTTTCTCTCTTTCAATTCTTTTTCTCGTTCCAATCGTTTCTTTTTCTCCAACAATTCTTTCTCTTTGACAATAGCTTCTTGATCACGAACAGATCTTGTACTTTTTCTTCGTCGATTTTCAAGTTCTTTTTTAAGTCTTGCTTGTTTTTCCAATTCTTGTTTTTTCAGTAGTTTCTCCTTTTCTTTTCGATCTTTCTCTAATTGTTGTTGACGTTTTGTTGCTCTTGTTGATGTCGTTCTTGTTGGTCGTTTAGATCTTTTATTAGATTGATTACGTGCTGATTTTCGACGTTTTCGTTTTCTACTTCCATAATCTGGATCTGAATCTGAATGGTTACTACTGTCATCACTTTCTTCAAATAAATTTTCACTTATTTCAGATTGGTTATCATCGCTGTCTGACTCGTCATCGTTATTGTTGTTTAGACGTTGGTTAAGTGGAAGATCTTCTTCATCGTCTTCATCTTCCTCTTCTACTTCCTCCACAATTACTTTTCTAGTTTTCTTATCTCTCCTTATATTATTTGATTTAATTTCCACATTCGTATCATCATTTGCTTCAGTTTCCATATTCGTATCATCCTCGTTGTCATTTATTTCTTTGCTTCCAACTCCAGTTTTCTCATTCTTTCTATCTGCTATTTCCTCAATGACATCCTTTTCGATATTCTTTTCCTTTAAGTCGCCATCATCATTGACACCACTTTCTTTTGCTGCATTTATCATTTTTTGATTATCACTAGTTTTTTCGTCATCTTTTGTGTCTTTATTTATTTTACTACTTCTCTCATTATTTTCTTCGATATTTTCATTTGATTTTTGAATATTAGTTTCACCTTGGTCAATATTTTCTTTACGGTTACTATTGAAATCCTCCTCTTCATTGAGCCTCGTTTTCTCGTCAATTCTGTCTGTATTTACGTTTCTCTTCTTATTTGTTGCATCCCCATCTTTTATAGTATCTACGTTTCTTGTTTCTGACTCCGATCTATCGTTTATATTTTCACCTTTCTCGTTATTTTGATGATAAATGTTTTTCTTATCTATGATTTGATTGTCGCTCGTGTTTTCTGTTATAACGTTTTCATTTTCAATAATCTCATTATTTAAATCTTGGTTATGATCTGAGTGTTCCATATGCATATCGGTTGCGTTTTCTTTACTTTTTACACTATTGTATATATTCTCTCTTATCGAATTCGATTGACTATCTGATTTTAGAGCATCTGTACGGTTTATATTTTCTTTTGTTGTTGCATCATTTTCTTGTGAATTATTTGAGTTTTCTCTAATTACATGTACACTATTGACTTCTTGGTTATTGCGAAATATTGCATCTTGCCCAACACTTTTTTCTCCATGTGCGTCATATTTTAAGTTATCTTCTGAGTGAATAATTTCACTCCTACTATTCAAAGTTTCGTTTATTTCAACTGAAAATAAAAAAAGTGAAAAAGAGGTTAGAAAGCTAATTTTTGTTTGTTTGTTTTGAGAACTAGATTCGTTTCAATGGCAGATAAAAGAAATACCATTACTTATTGTAAATTGTATTTTCACATGGATAAAAACAAAAAATATTTATGTGAGCCCCTTTAATACAATCCGTCAATCCGAAAAGGTAAATTCTTTTTCTTTTTTGGAATCTGCACCAAGTCTTACCAAAATAAACAACTCATTGAGTGTTGCTATACTTTTTGAGACTTTTTCAAAGCAAATATTACTGAATAATTCAAGGAAAAAATAATGAACTTCAAATGCCTCTTTTTCACCTTTTTATATATAAAAAAAAAACACACACAAAAACACCTAAAATCTCATCAGCTGATACTACTGACATCTCATTAGTTTTTATTAACATTTGAACAAAAAAAAGTGAAGCCCTTCTGCAAATTTCCAAAAATACAAACACATATTTATACAAAGGCTTTATTTAATTCTAATGTTTTTTTTAAGTTAGAGCAAAAATAATGGTTAACAACAGCTATCAAACTAGAATTATACTCTAAGGGCTCACTTTCAATTTTCAAAAGCGAACAAAAATTTGTAAGAAATAACATGCACCTAAAGTATTAATAAATATTTTTTCGTGACTTTTTTTTTTGTTAGAAGAAAAGATTTTTAAATTTTAGTTGGATCGACTTTTTCAAATTAAGTATTTAAAAAATAGTGTGGGGAAAAAATAGATAATTGTGAAAATATTTTTACATCGGCTAGTTAGAAAAAGTCGATTCGACGAAAATTTTAAAACATTTTCTTCTAACAAAACACATGCACCACCTATTTGATTATGTAAAAAGAAGGTCGTCCTATTTAAAAACGAAATTTACCCTAAAATAACCTTAACAAGGGCACCATCAAATTATGTTTCCCTTGATATCGAGAAATGTTGGTCAAAATAGATTTTTTATAGTCTAGACAGTTTCGGAGATATTTACACTGTCCAAATTAAAATAAAGCACCCTGTATATGGATGTTACATTGAAACAATAAACATCCAATTTTTAGTAGGGACCAACTGTGAAAAATTTCTAATCCTTAGAACGAAAATTAAATGTAAAATAAATAAATGCTGTTTCTTTGTGTTATTAAGTCACAACTTTGGTGCTCACTGCAGCATTGTAGGATTTTCCCAAAATGAATCATTATACAATTCCTTTGAATTTTTCTATTTTACCTATAATGCTGGGCACCGGATTGCTATGCGCATTTATCTCCATAGCTACTCATTGTCCTCACTAGACTGAGTGGGCCCTCAAAATATCCAACCACAGTGACAAATTTTTGCCCCAGCAGGATTCGAACCTGGGTCTCCCGAATGTAGGACTAGTGCAGTGACCCTTAATCCATGAGAGCTGGCTCTTTCAATGTTAAAACAGATTACTTAGAAGGTTTACATCACTGCAAATTTATTTTTAAAAAATCCATAGCACTTCCATGGCATTTTTTCACTATCAAATTCTATAAGATTTCCAGGTTTTCCATAACGGACTGAACCCAGAGTAAACGAGGGTGGTTCTAAAAGTTCATGGCCTATCCTAGATGGAGAAGGAAAATAAAATCCCACTGTGAATCCCTTGACTCCAATAGATGTTTACATCTTTTGGGTAACATCTCTATGTTTAGATATCTCAGTGCAACCTTTGCAATAACGGCGGTGTAGATAGGGGCGTTGTCATGGAGGAACCGAACACATTGAGAAACATCAAAATCAAACTAATGAAAATATTTGGATAATTTTACCGCATATTATCATTAGACAGAGTAACCTCCACGGACAGAGGGAGTAAAGATAGGGATATAGAACGAGCGTGTGCATCTGTACACAATTGTATTTGGGTGAAGGAAACAACTTCTGGGAAAATCACAAGTGAAAATGATTCTGAACTAAATTAAGTTTATTTTTTCAAAACAAAAGAAAAATCCTCGGTCTCAAGCAATTTAAAACAAATGTGGCCAAGCAGCTCGGCCGCTATTAATGTCTATTAAAAAAATCGGTCAATATCCCTGTAAAAAAAAAAAAAATAGTCAGAGGTACAATTTTATTTTTTAATTATTTTTTAACTGGTTGCAGGTCTGTCTCTAGGAAGCGATTTTTTGAAACCACCCTCGTCGACTATTGTAAAGATGAATAAAATATGCTATCATGAATATTTACCTGATGGACCTGCAGAATCACTATTATCCTCACTAATATTTAGAACACTTTCATTTGGGTGATCTCTTTCAACCAAACTCGCTCTCACATGATTTATATCTTTATTTGGCTCGTACATATTTGTCTCATGTTGACTTGACTCCGGTATTGAGTCTTTAAAATGAGTTGAATCTGTACGAGATTTTAGTGCAGATGCTGAGTTTGACTCATATTGATTAGATTGATTTGATTCATATGGATTTGACTCTATTTGTTGATTAGACTCATATTGAACTGAATCTCTATACTGATTTGATGGATTATTCATTATGTGTGTATTTTTTCTATTTACAATATAACTCTCGTTGTCGTAAATATTATTACTCTCGCTATTCGGAGCGTCGTATTGTTTATTTAACAAATTATTACTGTTATTTAATAACATATCTCTGTCCATGATTTGCAAATTACAAAGATTCTTCTTCTATTCTTCTATAAATGTAACAAAACAAAATATATTGATTTAGAGTCTGTAATCTGTAAATAACATACTATACCTTCACTTGACTATACATTTTAAAAGGATGTTAAATAGATTCCTCTGGCAATGAGGAAGACACGAAATCATCCGATAGTTAAAGAAATACAGTAGGTAACCTGCTTAGTTTTAGGCAGGGTTGCACCTCGGCTAACCTTGCACAACCTTCAATCGCATTTTTTTTTTTTTTTGTAACCTAACTTAATACTACTCTCAACACATCCTGCCCAACAAACTTGGTGTTCATATCATTGAGACATGGCTATATAAATGTAAACTAACCATATAATACATGGATCAGTGACTACGTCAACGAGGCATGCCCGTCGCAAATTGGTTTTTATACTGATCAAATTCAACATTTTTTTTTTTTTTTTAATTTAAATGTATATTTCTTTGTGTGATTGACACAATTTTAGTGGGTATCATATCATTACAAGGTATTCTCAACAATCACTCCAATATCACTAAGTCTCAGCTCACAATTTAACAATTTCCATATAATACTACCAATTGTCGCTATTACCATGGCTACTCAATCGTCCTCAGGAGGCTGAGTCACCCCCAATCACAACCAGACCAAGTAAAAAATCTGTAAAAACCTTATCAAATTTTCGACACGTCCAGGAATCGAACCCGGAACCTCTTTGGTACAAGCCTTCGTGGCACATGCCATAAAGACGTCCCAACATCTTTATCGAATATAAAATTAACCAATTTTGATTTAAATTTCAGATATAGTTGTTATATTTACACCCTTAGAAACACATTAAAACAAAGTGAGGTTGATACTAAATCTTCACTTAACTGCGAGATATCTAACTAATTATAGTTTTACTTGAAATCACAATTTAGCAAAAAAATTAAAATAAGTTTGGTGAAAATCAGACTAAAGTTTGCAATCTAACACAACGATTCCATAACCAGTCAAAACAACATGAGTATTATAATAGAGTACCATAGAGCTATCGCTGTTTCGAACAAATACCTCGGGATTGCATATTTCGAATTATGAAGAAAAAAAGTATGTCTAATCACCAGGATGCTCTCAGACAGCTGCTAACTTACTTATCGTATTGCTTATCACACATAATATAGGATATTTTGTCGTGCCAAGTTGATATCGAGTCGTTTCTGACGATTTTTATTGACGAATGAAATCCCGAGAGTATTACGAAGTTAAAAATGAAAATGTGTTACAATCTCTCGATATTCTAAGGAACATATTATATGTTCATAAATAACGGATTAAACTTATCAATATAATAAAACTACTGTGGTGCTGGAACCTCCCGAGGGTACTACTCTGGCTATTGTTTTTATTAGCAAGCCTCCCCCACCTCCTACATAGATCCGAAGCTTCTTGATTGTAAAACGCTGTCATTTAAATAGGTATTACAGATTTCTCTATTTTAAATATCAGCAATATGTTATAGATATGTAAAAACAACAACTTATAATTTATAATTACCTATAAATTTTATTTATCACTATCAACTGCTGATAACAGCAAATTATAGGTATGTTGATTTTTAGCCGAACAAAATAAAATATTCCAATGTTTTGTAGGCTGCGAATAATGTTTAAATGAATTAATTTATAGAAAAGCAAAGAAAAGTTTATTTTTAACAATGATTTGTTTTAGAAACTACATGAATTACAAAATTATAACTTAAAAAAACTTCTCTATCTTCTTCAAAAAGTAATTACAAAAAAATAATGCAAATCGAAGTCCTTTACAAATTATGCCATTTTATTTTTGTGTTTGATCTTTGATTTTCATGCGGCGTTGCCAAAACATTTTATGAATTACCCTTTTTACCTATTGAAAATTACCCGTATTTTTCAAAAGGCAATAGATTCCAATAGAAACATCTGCCACTGAATTATCCAACGTTTTTTCCGTCCTGGAACCGGGGAGGAGTATTTTGGACTCCTTTGAATTTTTTAAACCAATTAGACAGGTTAGGAAACGTTTTTACGGCCATGCCTCTGTTGTGTATGTACATTGTACAACCATCCAAAATGGATCCATGAGACGACCAAAAAAAAAATGACAAGGACAACAATTTACTTCTTTCCGATTCCAGACTCCGTTTTTTCCCAGTCACGTTTAGAGTGCCCGCATATCATAGAGAATCCTGGACAGGAAAAGCCCCCTCTTTCAAAATGCCACCACTTTTAATCCCCTGATATCCTTAATAATCACTTTCAAAAAATACCGTGCTTAAGCAAGATTGCTCATCAAGGCATGGCTTTCCTAACCTGTCTACTTATAGAAAAACGTTTCCAATTTATATGTAGGTATGTATCTTGTATAGATGGGAAAAAGTGGCGATCAAAAAACTTTCCCGAAAAAAATGTTCTGCTCTTTTTTTTCCTTAACGTCCCTTTAACATCTATTGGTCATTTGAGTCGGGGGGGGGAGGGGCTACCTTCCATTCGCTAAACACTTACTAACCAGCTACCCACATTCAACTCACCTACTCTGTTTGGCCGAAAAAATAGCAGCATCACGTGAGTGCGAACTTACGTGCACAGAACACCCACTTGATAAAACTTCAATGGATGTTGCTTAACTTTAGTAATATAACGGAGAAAATTGTGTCTTCTGTCTTCAATGGGCCATAACGAACAGAACAGATTCATTATGCACGGGACATAGACGCTGGCAAAACCATTCTGTTCTAAAAAAAAACCTGTTGTACAATGGGTTTTTTACAGAATATGAAAATGGATTATGTAAACGAAGACTTTTCAGTGACGTCAGATCGATGTAGAATGTAGATTTCGTGAATTTATTTTATCAAAATCAATTCATCAACACAAACACAAAAGAAGAGATAAAATTTTGCCGTCGCTCCTGCTGTCGATTGCAATCCCTCTTGACGCTTGGTTCTGTAAGCACATAACATATAACATTTTCTGTCTTTTATCTCTTGTTTTAAAAAGTACATATTGAATTAAATTCAATTTTAAAATGAATATTAAACCGGAAGATATAATTACAAGTATTGTAACATATTTACGTAAAGAATTAGCTAGAGATACATTAAATTCTGAAAGTAAAGAGGGTGTTGAAGTTGCTATCGAATGTCTTTGTAAAGCCTACGATATTCCTGATAATGTTGAAACAGATAAAAGTATAAATTTAGAAATATTATTTGAAAATTATTTACAAGACGAATCTAACATCATTTATAATAATATAAATTTTAATCCGACTGAAGAAGCCAAATTGAAAGCAGAGGAATTTAAAAATGCAGGTAATTATTCATGTGAACAGTTTTGAAAGCCGGTGTAATATTATTTTGTTTGCGCTAACCATAACGTTATAAAGTCATGGTCGGGGGATATCGCAAAGCCGACAATGAGGGGTTCAAATGTGTTTTTACCAAATTTTTATTTTTGAAGCTTAAAACTTGGGGTTTGTTTTGAAATGTTCAACGTCTTACACAGCTTAATGGGCATACCTTTAAAATTTTCCAAGAAACATTTAAAAAAACTCCAGATTTTAGCTTCATTATTTCATATACCAATTCTGATGATACCCATAACCATAAGAAAGAAATAAAAAATATTTAAAAAAATAATTTATGCTATTGACTAGTTGTTATATTTGCCAATTCTTTAGTTTTCTCACTTTTGCCAAAAATTACCTATTTTTTTTTTTCACTCTTAGAAACATATTAAAAAAAGTATGGTTGAAATCGGACTAAAATTGGCAGTCTAACATAATGACTCTTATCCTCGGACAGGTCTCGCTGACAAGAATAGTGATCAATGCATGGTTACATATACATGGATCAGTATTCGTGTCAGGGAGGCATGGCCGTATGAGCATAACCTAAACTTAATTAAGGTTAGTGAAAAATTACATTCATTCATAGCTTAAAATTAAAATCATCCGAGGAATAATATAAAGCATGAAAACACATTTGAACCCAGACCACACTAGTGCGAAACAATAGTATGGGGTTCTTTTTTAATATGTCTGAATAGAACTTCAATAATTTTTATTTTCGAAGACAAATTTTTAAATTTATTGAAAATTAAACAGAATGACTGAAATTGTTAAATATAAAATTAGAATAAATCAAATTATGGCTAATACATCACAGTTTTATTTCGCTTCGATCAAGACCATTATTGGTGTTAAAACTGGAAGCTACGTGTAACGTTCTCTCGCTGAACATTGCTTATCTTCAGTAATCAACTTAGTATCGACGCTACCTAATGGTTTTATTAATTCTGTTTCAGGTAATTTAGCTATGCAACAAGATAAACCTGATTTGGCTATTATTGAATATAGCAAAGCTATCGAATGTGATAACAGTAACCCAGTGTATTACTGTAACAGAGCTGCAAGTCATAATAAATTGAAAAATAGTAAATTAGCATTACGTGATTGTCGTGTTGCTATAAAATTGGATCCCAACTATGCCAAAGCTTATGGACGTATGGGCCTTGCTTATACACAAATGGAGTACTATAAATCAGCATATGAAGCATACACAAAAGCCGCAGAGTTAGATCCTAACGATCCACTCTACGCGAACAATGTCCAAGCTGCTATGTCTAATGTCAACAGTCCGCCTAATTTAAATGAATTTTCAAATCGATTTTTATCTGATCCTTCTATTCAACAATTATTTGGATCTTTAATGACAAATACAGGTGCACAAAATGTAGGTAGTGGTAGTGGTGTTGTTGGAGGTAATTCAAATCAAGGTATTCCAAATCAAGGCATTCAAGCTTTATTAAGAGCTTCACAACAGATGGCTTCACAATTAGAACAGAGGAATCCACAATTAGTTGATCAGATTTTACAACAATTTGGTCCTGCTCTTAATAATTTAAATCCACCTCGTGATGATTTAAATAATGGACAGTAAAAAAAAGTAAAAGAAATTATGTGTGTTTGATAATGATAAATTAATAATGTATTTCAAAAATGTGTGAGGTTTGTTTTATTCAAGGAGAACTGTTTTTTTTTTCTTCAATGTACCCTGAATCCATCTCTTATAAACTGCTCATTGAGCATCTTAACTTGCCGTCCTAGCGGTATTCCCTTTAAAATCAACTGTTCATCCGATTTGTTGATTCATATTATAAAATGTGTTAGAAATAAGTTGGTAATAGGTTACCGAAAAGGTTTTGGTGAAACTGTGATGGTGTGCGTTCCAAGTCGTCCCGTTACGTGGAAGACTCCTCCTTTGGGGAGTAGACGGTATTACCACTTCCGCATACTACTTTACATTTACGGCATCTAAATATATAAATCTTTTTTTGTGTGTGTTTTTGATAGGAAATTATCAGAACTAAAATATGGTTTTTGAGTTACGTCCAAATTTCCAAGTCATATGTTAAATTTTGTCGCGACAACATATAAGCCTTAATTTAAAACATAGTTTGCCAAATTAATAATCAGAAATTCTGGAGTACTGAGTTCGAAACCGGTATTGGACAAAATAAAATTTAGAAAATTTTAACCACCTAGAACGGCTATGTCTGTCAGACTCCTGGCGAAACATATTAACGAGAAATCTGTGTTTTCTAAAGGCTACAATATACAGGGGGACACTAACTCATACTTCAAAAAACAAAAATATTAGGAACGTAGTGAAACAGCTGGTCTCCTATAAACTAATCAGTGAGCACCTTGAATTACCGTACCTCATACTTCTAAAGAAGTCTCTGCATGTCTATAATGCTCCAATTTTATTCTATGTTCCTAACTTGGCATTTCAAATAGAGGAGAATTCCGTTTTTATCTATTCTGGGAGTACGCAGAACTATCCGGTGTACTTGTCTTCCCCTCTATCCTACTACTTGTTCTGTGAAATTTAATGAGCTACCATTTGGCACCGGCTAGCAAATAGGGTCCTCGAATAGTCCAATTTTATTAACGTAATAATTGTCCATAGTTACTAAGTCCAATCAAACATTATCATGAAATGAACTGACATACAGACGTTTAAAGAAAATTGCAGATTTTTTTTTTATATATATATGATCATATTTTCTTTATTTGCATGATTCAAATATAAAATATTGAAAATTAAATAAAGAAATATGGTACCCCACTTGAAAACTCATTTATTGATATAAATGAGTTTGTGTTAAGTGGGGTTAGAATTAGAACTAGACCTCACTTTGTTCGGTCAATTAATTTTGGTAAACCAAAATGTCACTTAAAAGCGGGCAACTAGTGATATTTATCTTTAAATAAATAAATTTTCATGTCCATTTTTGGGTTCAAGTTCGGAAAATGGTAGAAATAGATTAATATGAGGTCCAGAGGTTACCGGAAAGTTTTTAATGGCCCTTGTCTGGAACTGTAATTATATGCGTTCCAGGTCATCTGGTGCATAGAATTGTCTCTTATGTCGATATTTCATTTAATAATAATAATAGCTGAAAATGAAAAAATAACCAAATACTTCGACCTTGCTCAAGAATATCGTTTAATACACCAACTCACTAATGTCACTGTAATACCTATCATCATAACAACGAATGGTATTGTCAGCAAGAACCTAAAGTTCAATCTTAAGAAGCTCTCTCTGAACAACAAATTTATTTTAAGTAATATGCAGAAGTCGGTTATAATGGAAACATGCAGAATCACAAGAAAGTACCTGAACATAAAAGACTAACTAATAGAAGAATGAATCTGTGATTGTGTTTGTGTGTGTAGCAAACCATGTCAATAGTGATTGGCGAATAGCCCCACTAATGATTTAATCCATTCTAATCGAATGTGAAACCCTGAAATAATAATAATAA
>CM022883.1:2953388-2968029 GCA_012654025.1 Pachypsylla venusta
CTTATGGTAATAGCAATAGATGTTAGAATTATAAGGAATTTGTTAGTTGTAGCATTCCGAAAGGAAAGGCCGCCACAATTAATAGTAATAGATGTAGCTTATGGTAATAGCAATAGGTGTTAGAAATATAAGGAATTTGTTAGGTGTAGCATTCCGAAAGGAAAGGCCGCCACAATTAATAGTAATAGATGTAGCTTATGGTAATAGCAATAGGTGTTAGAATTATAAGGTAATAGCAATAGATGTTAGAATTATAAGGAAAAAGACGAATCAAGTTTTTGTACTGGCTCCAAAAAGTAGACTACTTAGACGGCACGGCGCCGGCGGGAGGTTGGGGGTGGAGGAGGCCTCGCTCCGTGAAAGTGCTACGGGTGCCGCGGAAGGTTAATCCGGCCCTGCTCCCCTCTCGTTCGGCCTGCTGGTGTCCCGAGTGCAAGATGAGAGCAGTGACCACTCATGGCTCAGTGATCTGTTTTTCTCTTCTAATTTTCAAACTCCTTACATGCCTGGTGCAAACTCTGCCACAGATACGTGTATAAAGAAAAACAAGTATCCGATGGTAACTTTTATTTTATTCAATTTGTGAGTTTTTTTTTTGGGTTGGGGGGAGGGGGAGGAGTATCCGTAGATGCTGAAGCTAGAAAGATGGCGACGTCAGCAGAAGAGAATTCTTCTGCCGACGTCATAATGCTTCCCCCTTTGTTTTGTAAGAAAGTACTTTTTGTGTGTGGTTTTATTTCACATTGCTTTCACTGTAATTTTGGTTTATTATTTTCAATAATGAAAATAATGCTTCCCCTTTGTTTTGTAAGAAAGTACTTTTTGTGTGTGGTTTTATTTCACATTGCTTTCACTGTAATTTTTTATGTTTGTGTGGCAGAATGTTTGTCATCATTGATTTTACCATTTCTGGTCGTCGGTCAAAAATTGGACGTACCCAAGATTTTTTTCGGGGGGGNAGATTTTTTTTTGGGGGGGGGGGAGTCCGAAGCATTGACAGCCAAGCCAGGACTAACACCTGAAAATGATTATCATGGAAGGTGATGTTGTTTTTGTTGATGCTGCTCTTATTATTGTTGCTGTAGTTTTTGTTGTTGATGCTGTTGTTTTTGAAGTTTTTGCTGCTGTTGTTGATGTTTTTTTAAAGAAATTATAGGTCATGTGCAAAGTAGAGTATTTTCATTAAAAAAAAACCGATTGAAATTTCAAATTATAAGGAATTTGTTAGGTGTAGCATTCCGAAAGGAAAGGCCGTCACAATTAATAATAATAGGTGTAGCTTATGGTAATAGCAATAGATGTTAGAATTATAAGGAATTTGTTAGGTGTAGCTTAGGTTTAGTCAAGTCCGTACCCGGGGGGGGGTCCAGATCCCCCCCCCCAAATTTCAATCGTTTTTTTAATGAAAATACTCTACTTTTCGTCTGACCTATAATATTAAAAAAAAACAAAAAACAATAACAACAGCAACAAAAACAACAACAAAAAACAACAGCAACAACAAAAATAACAACAACATCAACAACATAAACAGCAACAGCAGCAGCAACATAAACAACAACAAAAAACAACATCAGCAACAACTTGAACAACAACATTCAGACGTTAGTCCTGGCCTGGCTGTCAATGCTTCGTCCCCCCCCCCCGAAAAAAATCTTGGGTACGGCCCTGGGCTTAGTATTCTGATAATTCTTGTCATGTGACCAATTTTAATCAAATTTGTTATGCACCTACAATTAAGTAGGTTCCATTTGGGGTCTAATGATACTCCTCTTTTTTTGGTCACTGCCAGTCAAGGTCGTACCCAGGGGGGGTGTACATGGGGTCCAGACCCCCGAAATTTCATTCTTTTTTTTAATGAAAATACACTTTTTTTTTAAATAATATTTAAAAAACAACAACAGCAGCAACAACAGAATCAACAGCAACAAAAACAACATCACCTTCCATGATCATCATTTTCAGGTGTTAGCCCTGGCTTGACTCTCACTGCTTCGGACCCCGCCCCCCCCCGAAAAAAATCTTGTGTACGGCCAGGCTGTCAGTTCCTTAATATATTGGGTATTTCTTTTAGGCAGAGTTTTTTTTTTTCACGATCAAGTTAATATTATTTTCCGTACTGTTTTCAACAATTTTTTTTTATTATAATCCTCTTATTTTATGGAAATCTTTAAAAGACGCGAAAAAAAATTAACTGACTTTTAAAAGTTTTGTAAAAAAATGATTCTAAAGTATCTAATCAAAATGAAAAGCCCCTTCGTTTTTGGTGATAAATTTTGTGGTTATCAAAAATAAAATCTCTTCTCTTGCTTTACAGCGGCCTTTGCTTTGTAAAATGATGGCCTAAGGCGGACTTTATAGCTGCTATGGAGCAGCTTCTGATTTGGCCTATGACCCAAATGGTTAATGCGCTACCATATGTATACTTTCATACTAATATATAAATGCGAAAGTATCTCTGTCTGTCTGTATGTATGTTACGCTTTCACGCTTAAACTACTGAACCGATTTTGATAAAATTTGGTATGGAGATAGACTAAACTTTTGGAAAGGACATAGGCTACTTTTTATCGCGAAAAAAGAAGCTGGAACTATAAACGGCCATGCCTATAAGGCGCCAAGCGAAGCGGGCGTATCCTGCTAGTATTAAATAAGTTTTTTGTTTGAGGAAAGAATTTTAAATATTTATTTTGTTTAAGGCTATGTTCACATGACCGCGCGGTATCATATGAACAAATCTGTAGAACTGTAAATATTTATTCTGTTTGAAGAAAAAATTGAAAATAATTATTTTGTTTGAGGAAAGAATTTTAAATATTTATTTTGTTTGAAGAAAAAATTGAAAATAATTATTTTGTTTGAGGAAAGAATTTTAAATATTTATTTTGTTTGAAGAAAAAATTGAAAATAATTATTTTGTTTGAGGAAAGAATTTTAAATATTTATTTTGTTTGAAGAAAAAATTGAAAATAATTATTTTGTTTGAGGAAAGAATTTTAAATATTTATTTTGTTTGAAGAAAAAATTGAAAATAATTATTTTGTTTGAGGAAAGATTTTTAAATATTTATTTTGTTTGAGGAAAGAATTTTAAATATTTGTATTTGATCACATAAAAATAGAGCTCCTAAGGATTAGGTGGTAGAAAATATCTTTGGCATTAACCTGGTCTAGTGGTTGCTTACCTAGTTACCTTCCACTCAAGAGCCTTTTTTTTTTATAAACATTTTAAGTTATCAGTGTGGGTAGTTGGTTTGCAAGTTTCCAGCGAATGGAGGGTGAAACCCCCGTCTTGAATGACCAATAGATGTTAAAGAGACGTTAAGCCAAATTAAAAAAAAAAGTGTATGGGATGAACAGCAGCAAGAATAAACTTAGCCTTTTTGTGTCTCCCATGCTTATAGTTTACTTGTTGTTGTGCAGCACGACTGCCAAGAAGAGGGGGAAATGAAAAATTCATATCGAAAAATATTGCCATAAAACATGTCCCCCATAGCCTAAAATTTGACCTTTTTTACGGCTTCTAAAATTACCCGCATTTTTTTTGGTAATTTTCCAAGTAAATGGGCGGAAGGTAAATTTAATTTATTTTTATATTCTGAATCCAGAGTTGTGTGCTCATCACCGTAAAATTGCATATTAGGTGGGGGGGACCTACTCTCGAATGACCAATAGATTGTAATGAGACGTTCAGAAAAAAGAAGAAGATGAGAAACACAAAGGCCCAATCTGAAACCACGTTCCAATATGCGCGGATATAGGGGTGGGCCCAGGGGGCACGTGCCCCCTCAGTTTTTCCAATCACGTAAATATTTTTTTAAAAAAAATCAAATGAATGGTGATCCGCTGTGTCTTTTATCCCATTTGAGTGGGGGGGGGGCGCAGGGGTCCCTAAATAATTCCGAATCCTGAGACTAAATATATCTACGTTAATTAAAAATCGTCAAAAATTCTGTCATCCGTCATGGCACTTTTTTTCGTCATCACGTTTATAAAATCGCTTATCACCCTTATGAAAGGTATTTGTGGTAAGCTGTGGAGCTTTTAACAAATTAGGTATCGTACCTCGATAAACATTGCATTAAAAAGTACTGCTCAGGTACTTTTTAATGCAAAAAAAACAAGTGGGCTATATCCGCGCATGCGCTCCAACCATAAAGAATAGAACAGAATGTGTGTAAACTCATGTAGTTATGTCTGTTTCCATTTTGATATCTGTTTCCATTTTGTGTTTCAGGAGACGCAGTGTGTCCTCATCGTCTTCATCCCCTCCAACTCCACCGACCAACATGAGTAACATTTCCTCCAGTAGTTCTGGAAGTATGCCAAACTCACTTCCTTGTAGGTAAGTATTTCCCTGAGAAACATTTAGGTAAACCATCTGTTCGGTAATTTTCGACAAAAAGTGATACACAAACTTTCACCTGAAGTTTTAAAAAACAGTTTAATTTCAAACACACTGAGCACAAAAAAGATGTCTCACCTGGACTCACTCTTCTAAATTTGATACTGATGACTAACTCGAACTGGTTGAAGGTTGTCAGTCAAAGGTGCATAGATTCATGACGTCACCGAGGATAGAAGTGACGTCACCATTTTTAACGTAGACTTGTCTAGTCGTACCAAACACCGTCCATTGAAACCGTTATTCGTCCAAACGAACGTCGAACGTATACGGCCGTATACGTCCGAATAGACCCGAATGATACCACACTATGTAGATGTGTTAAACCTCGTCTACTGAACACGTTAAGTTCAGCCGTATACGGATGAATAGCTTTCTCGATCCCATCTGATTGGGATTTTTCGGCTCATTCGTCCGAACAAGATCACTTGTTCCTTCTGTTTTAGTAATTAATTTTCTTAAATAAAATGGATTATGAAAAATTAATTATTGTGATCCAAGAGGCGGCCCCACTGTGGAAGATGAGTGACCAACGGTACCATCGACCACTTTTCGATTGATGGACGAATGGCATTCAACACGTAATTGAAGTTAAGCAACGTCGGGCGTGGTCAGTACTTGGATGGTTGACCGCTTGGGAACACCACATATCGTTGGCTCTTTTTTTCCGGCCCAACCCAGGCTGGGTGAGGTCAATGTGGGTAGCTAGTTTGCAAGTTTCCAGCGAATGGAGTGTAAAATCCCCGTCTTGTATGACCAATAGGTATATGTTGGCCCTCAAGATGATTGGTTCTTCGTACCGGGGCTACCCGTGTCCTAGGACACAGCCAAAGACCATCAACACCGTTCCGACGACAACTCATTGTGTTTCTCCTCCGTTGGACCCAGCCGTTCTGCTCCAGATACTTCTTCAAAGAGTTGGTATATACATCCTTGCTAAACCCTGAAGTATCTGATCGTTGTCCTCTATGTATGCTGCTCATTATGTAAATCATGAGCAGCCAGAAACTATCCATCAAACCCAACTAATCTAGAGCCGTCAGCATCATGGACAGATCCTGTTGGAAAGGCCGCCTTTCTTGGGCTGGAGACACAGTGAGAGTCGTTGAGAACGTTAACAACAACAACAACAACAACAACCAATAGATGTTAAAGAGACGTTAAGCCAAATTAAAAAAAAAAGTACCTGAACTCATAGTACTCATACGCTAATACTCAGCGAACTTTATTTCATCTTGCAAGACACACCCCATAGAGGGCGACTTCCCCAAGTCACCCTCTATGGGGTGTGTCCAAAATTGCCGTCTTCTATCTTGCTCTCTTCTTTGTCGCGGTCTTCTCATCATTACACGAATTTTCTCATAAAATTATTTCATCATTTAGATCCATGTTTGTTGCACTCATAGAACACCTACCCACTAGGAACACCTACCCACTAGGAAAAAAGAAAAATACTGATGAAAATCGGACGAAAATTGGCTCCATTATTCCACAATATTCGGTCGAAGGCTATTCGTCCGTTGGACGGCCGAAAATCGTTCGTACGAATAACGTTGCCAATGGTCGACGCGCCTTAGACAATCTATCATTTATGACATCATCGTTTCCAATGGGGGTGTATGTATACTTATTGAACTTCCTGTATCCATCGGATGGATACCTACAGATTTTCTCACCATAAACTTGTAAAAGTTGACATTTTTTAGAGTAGGGAGATTTTTTTAGCGTAGGGAAATGTAGGGAGAAATCAGTGCCTCGGTAGGGAATTTTGACGAAAACGACCTGGCAACAATGATCCATCCCGGTAAGTGATGGTGTGGTAGAGAGGTTGGGTAGCATATTATGCTACTCCGTATTCGCCGGACTAGATCTCTTGATAATCTCGTCCTCTTCCATGTCCTCAAATAGTGGTAAATATTTCAAATTCGTGAGGATAAAAATTACATTTGTATCAGAATGCCGTTCTAAAGGAGATGTGTCTAAATTTCGGTAGCTCAGTGGTTAAGCGCTCGCCTGGTAAACAGGAGAGTGTGGGTTCGATCCCCAGCAGAGGCAGGATTTTTTCCTCATCAATTTGAGTATTTGACCACATAAGAATAGAGCTCTAAGGGTTAGGTGGTAGAAAATGCCTCAGGCATTAACCTCGCCTAGTGGTTGGTTACCTTCCACTCAAGAGTCTATTTTTTTGTTTGTTTAAATTTCTAATCTTGGAAGCTAATAATTGGCCTCAGCCCTCAGAATCACGGCAATCACTGCAATATAATCACGTCAGTAATTATATAGCAGAGAGTGTATCCTCAACTTATCATGAGAATTTAAAAATGTTAAGTCTCCAAAAAGGTCCATGTATAAATATAGTACTTTTTAGACACTGTTCCTCAAATAGGGCGATTCCACCTTGTATAACGTAAAAAATCATTCTCAAAAAATTTTACGTTTCTACAACAAACCGCTAAAAAGATAAAAATCATATTCAAAACCAAATTGTCCCCCTAGGCTCCCCCGGGGAGGCCAGGGCTCCCAAATTTTTCAATATCGAAAAGCCCTTAACACCAGCCATAACATATCAAAATTTTACGTTTCTATAACAAACCGCTAAAAAGATAAAAATCATTTTCAATAAACACAATATTGGGCTCCCTGGGCCCTACGGGGGGCTCAGTGCCCCAGAAAACTATACAGCAAATTCCCTTCATGTCATAAAAGTGAATACCAAATTTGGTCAAAATCGGATGAAAATTGTGACTTGTATCGCGTAACATACATACAAGTGCATTTCGGGATGTATACCGGGGTCAAAAGTGGAGTTCACTAACGTTCACAATTATAGCGCTTTTTAGACAACTGTTCCTTAAATGGGGACATTTTACCCTGTATTACACCCATGAGCGTGTACCCCCGACCGCAGCATATAACTCACTCAGATTGTTTTATATTTCTATTCCAGCAACTCCCCACCATCTTCCCTTTCGTCTTCTTCTGCCATGGACAATGGTACTCAACCTGCAAAACCTTGTGATCTTGCCTCTGGTGATATCCCTCAAGATGCCTCCAGTCAGAATGAAACTAGTCTTCCTCCTCTACATCCACATTCCTCTTTACCAATAGAAGCTTTTCAACGACCTAAAAGATTACCACTTCAACATCAAACATCTACACCAGTGACGTCACAAGAGCTACATAATATGTCAACTAGTAGAAGATATACACCAGCTGTTTCTAGAACTGATGCTGTGAAAAAGTAAGTCTTATACCTTGTTCCCACTTCACGATTGTTTTGTCGTGGACGAGGAAAAAAAATATGATGGACGGTTGTATCCCCCACTTTTTTAACAGGGGCCACAAAGGTCAGTCACGTTTTTTTTCATCGCCCGCGTATATTCGCATATTCGTGAGCTAGCTTCCTTCTTAGGGCTATATATGCCCCTACACCTAAGCCTCAATTGGGCTTTTTGTGCCTGGAAAGTAGCCTGTTTACCTAGTCAAGGCCCAAGATCTTAGCGAGCTTGATCAGCTGTTTGGCTAGGTATTTTTCGTGGATGTCGAGCCTGGGTTGCAGCTGTCCCTTGCTCAGTCTCCACGCAAGTAGGGAATTGCAGTCAAAAATGACGTGTGAAGCAGTCTCCTCATATTCCCCACAGAGTCTACACATAACCTGGTCCTGATGGAAGCCCATTGTGTGTAGGTGTTTTCTTAGACCACAATGTCCAGTAATCAGACCTGTTACTAGTCTGATATTTTTACGACTGAGGGTCAGGATCTCTTTCGTAATGTTTCTGGATGGCCCCTGTAGCATGGCCTTACTTAATCTCAGACCTGAGACAGCCCTCCACCGTTCTAGGTGGCTTCTGAGTGCCCACCCGTCGATGAAGTTTCTGACCTCAGTCGTGCTTAGACCGATCACGGGCTCCGGCCCAATGAATGGAGTTGCGGACCCCATTCTTGCCAGTTGATCGGCCTGTTCTTTACCAGCAATGCCCTTGTGCCCTGGCACCCAACCTAGGCGAACCTGGTTGTTTTGTGCTAGTTCTTTTAGTGCCTGCTAGCATTCATCGCCCATGACAAAAATAATCAATCGTGCAGTGGGAACAGCTTGTTACTGTATCCGAATCGAAAGAACACAAAATGTTCGATATTAAATCAATCAATAGTGGCATCATTTCCAATGGTAGCCAGGCGTAGGGGGGATTTAGGCGAAAGCCAGTATTAGGTGCCCTCTTCAACCGCCCACGAGGGTTAATAAAATATGTATGAAAATGCAGCTCTGAAGAATTTGTTGTTTGCTTCTAAAGTTTTCATATATATAAATATAGCCATATATATATATATATATATATATATGAGTATTGGTTAAATAAACAAGTATAATTTTACTTCCATTGAAAAGGTAGGTGTTAGGTATATTAAACTTGAACCGCCTGTCCCTGTAATCAGTAATTGAGCTTCTCTATTTACGTCTCATAAAACATTACGTGCTCGTATACTCTATCTTCTATCTTGAGTGTGTCGTCTTCTTCTTCATACATATTTCCCATGATTTCAATATTTTATGATATTTTTCCACTGAATTATGTACCTACGTACGTCCTATAAGCATGTTTTTGGCTTCATTTCTGTTATCTACCTTCCTCATGCTATTATTTACGACTATTACGTCATTTCTCTTGATGGTTGTTGTTTCCATCCTAATTGGCGTTGATCATAGATAGGTAATAATAATATTGACTCAGTCAGTCAGGAACGTCAGATGCCAACTAAGAAGTGTATTGATGGTTATTCTTTTAGATTGCTTTGAGTAACATAAGCTGTAAATCAAAAATATTCTTTTCATGATGTAGAAAGGAACGAGGTAAGTGACTCACTTTGTTATACTTGCTCGTACCTATTTTACAGTATCTTTTTGTTGATTATAAATATGTCATTTCCTATTGCTTTTAGACCATATTTTCACGATTTTACGTCATTTTTGAAGTTAGAAAATATTTGGATCCATGGGGTCTAAAATATGTCCGGAGTTCCAGCACGTGGGACGTAAGTACGGAATCGTGTGCAGAGCTCTGGGAGCCAAACCGCTGGTCCGATTTTGCTGAAATTTGGCACACGTCATCTGATGTGGGCAAAAATCCCGAACCGTATTTTTCTCGATATCACGCAAAACCNTTTCATTTCAGTGTCAGTTTGGACATTGATGAAGATGACGTAGATCAGAGTGGCTTCTTTAAACCGCTCACCGATTTTCTCAACAATGATCTAACTTTAGAAGAAGTGACTCATTTTGTTTTCATTTCAGCGTCAGTTTGGACATTGATGAGGATGATGTAGATCAGAGTGGTTTCTTTCAACCGCTCGCCGATTTTCTCCACAATGATCTAACTTTAGAAGAATTGACTCATTTTTTAAATAAAACTTTAAAAATAATCGTCACAAGAGCATTGAATTTGAAAAATGTCAAACCTGTGAATGGACTACAATTTAGTTTGCAACAACAGTGTAAGTAGTTTGCCTCCCGAGAAAAAGGGAGATTTATGTACATCCCCAGAAAAGAGGGACTTATGTACATCCCTACAAAAGGGGGACTTATGTACATCTCCACAAAAGGAGGACCTATGTACACATCCCCACAAAAGGGGAAAAGGGGGACTTATGTACATCATGTTCAATAATTTTATTGAACATGATGTTAGGAAAATTTGAATGAGATAGCATTCAGCAACACATTAGCGTTTTGAATGAGATAGCATTCAGCAACACATTAGCGTTTTGAATGAGATAGCTTTCAGGAATACATTAGCGTTTTGAATGAGATAGCATTCAGGAACACATTAGCGTTTTTAATGAGATAGCATTCAGCAACACATTAGCGTTTTGAATGAGATAGCATTCAGGAACACATTAGCGTTTTGAATGAGATAACATTCAGCAACACCCATACCTATTCATAATTTACAATGTAAAGGGAGGAGGGGGGCGTGGGAGGCTTTCATTTCAAGAAAAGGGGGCGCAGTACTAAAAAGTTTGGGAACCCCTGCTTCAAACCATTGAGGCTAACTGATATAATCTTTTATTTTTTTTTCCAGTTTTCTCAAAAGAGAGACAGCGGTGTTTTTTGGTGTTCATCAACCTACAGAAGATATAGAAAAAGCCAGATGGTTGGATCGACGGAAAAGATTGGCCAGTAGAAAGTACGGTCCGTTGAAAAATGAGTATCAAACATCACCTAGTGCCTATGCGAATGTTACTCAGGTGAGGACAGATTTGGTTTGAACGATGGGTTCCGAGCAGCGGCAGACCACAAAAACACCTTATTACCATTTCTGTAGAAGAAAAGAAAGAAAGAAAAAACTCTGCCAATGTGACACATGTCTTTTTTATTTTTCTGGCAAAAAAAAAAAAAAAATTGGGGGTACCCCCCAAAAAAATTGAAGGGGGGTTCTCGTGACGACTCCAAATGTGGGGCGTAATTAGACCCTAAATTTGACATACCTACCAAATTTGAAATCTCTGGCTCTTACCATTCTCTTTTTAGACTAATTCTCTTTTACCATTCTCTTTTTAGAGGATTAATGAAAACCGCTTTAAAGCGGTAAAAATTGCCAAAGGTGTATTCGAGTATACCCAAAAGTTTCGGGGAACAATTAGAGCCCATATGGGACCTATATACCAAATTTCATCCAACTCGGTCAACGCTAAGTGGCAAAAGTGCCCATCACGGCGGACGGCGGGCAAACGGATTTTTTTTTATTCGATTTTTGGATTCTACGTACCTTGAAACGTATAATATCAAATTTTGAGAGGGGGGGGGGGTAATTTTTTTTTTTCCGTGACGATTCCAAAGGTTCATTATTGAAAATAATAAACCAAAATGCTCTTTGTGTTATTATGTCACAACTGTTGTCCTCACGAGGCTGAGTGAGCCCCGAAAACATCCAAACCACAGTGACAAATATTTGCCCCCGCCAGGATTCGAACCTGGGTCTCCCGAGTACAAGACTAGTGCAGTGACCACTGAGCCATGAGAGCTGGTAAAAAAGAAAGAAAGAAAACGTCTCGGAGAGTTGTGTTCCCACGTGCCTCGGTAGCTCAGTGGTTAAGCGCTCGCCTGGTAAACAGGAGGACGTGGGTTCAATCCCTAGAAGAGGCAGGATTTATTCCTTATGAATTTGAGTACTTGACCACATAAAAATAGAGCTCTAAGGGTTAGTTGGTAGAAAATGCCTCAGTGGTAACGTTCTACTCAAGAGTCTGTTTTTTTTAATTTCCTTATCCTATAAAAAGCAAAATATTGTAATGGGCTGAAATTTTCGATATCGAGTTTTCAATGTCAAAACACGTTTTGGGGTCTCCAGAGCCCAAATCTCGAGTTTCAGCCATTGGTCCGTGTGTGTGTGTCTGTCTGCCTGTGAACAAGATATCTCAAAAACGGCAGATGCTAGAGACTTGAAATTTAGTATGTTTGTCAATTTTATGCCATGAACGTCAAAATAAGCTTATGGAGGAAATCGAATATACCGTTGGCGTTTTAGCATATTCTGCTTAAAATGAGAACGGTAATTAATAGCTAGAACTTTAAAACTTGGTGCCTATTCATATCAATTTCATTCAAGAAATTGAAAAATACAACTTAGGTTGAAGTTTATTATATTGTTGGCCCCTAATTAAAGGTTGAAGGCCACTTTTTGGCGGTTCTGCCTAAAACTAGAATGGATAGGGCTAGAACTTGAAATTTGGTGCCTATTCATTTCAATTTCATACAAGAAATTGAAAAATACAACTTAGGTTGAATTGTAATATATTGTTGGCCGCTAATTAGTGGTTGAAGGCCACTTTTTGCCGGTTCTACCTAAAACCAGAATGGAAAGAGCTGGAACTTGAAGTTTGGAGCCAATTCATATCAATTTCACATGAGAAATATCAAGAAGTGTAATATCCGCTCTGGGGACTTTAAAACGTGTTTTGGCATTGAAAACTCGACATCGAAAATGTCAGCCCATTACAATACTTTTTTTTTTTTATAGATAAGGAAAGTGATGTTCACACCAGATTTTTTCTTTCATAATTACAAAATAAGAAATAGGTACTTTCCTTACAAAATCTCAAATCAAACTGAAATCTAAAGGAGGAGACGTATATGTAATGGGAGCATATGCCACTGGTCGGTAATCGAACGTTCATTTTTTTTCTGTAACGTTTTCCAGTGACACGACGCCATGTCGAAATTAAACATGGCCTTTTTTTCGTCAACAGAAAAACGTGTTCGTAATGGAAATACTCCCAATTTGAAAACGTTCATAGAGGACATTGATAACGTTCATAGATAACGTTATTTGACACCAAGGCCGTACCCAAGGGGGGTCCTGGCGGTCCAACCCCCTTCCCAAAATTTCAATCTTTTTTTTTTTTTTTTAAATACTCTACTTTGCNTTTTTTTTTTTTTTTTTTTTTTTGAAAATACTCTACTTTGCACGTGACCTATAATATTAAAAATAACATCTCTGATTATGAGTGCGTCAGTTAGTCAGTAAATGATTATGAGTGCGTCAGTTAGTCAGTATACCAACTGGGCTTTGCGTTTTATGAGTATAGATTCTTCTTCACTCTGCGTTCCCCTCTCTCTTTCTTTTCATAGTCATATTTTCTTTTCTGATTTCAGCAACCTGATGTATTGCCTTCGCTTGATGAACATGATTTGGGTGACCTCACATCACCTTCGATAATATCTCAAGAGAAGTTTAAACCATCAGTTGCCAAGATGACCATCGACGGAGTAACCTATCTTGTAAATGTAAGTAACTTATTTGCGAACAGCCCTAATTGGCTCAGTTGGTTGAGGCGGTGGATTCGTAACCAAGAGTTTGTTGGTAATATATATCCCCCCAAAAATACCACTGCGTGCTATAAAAATTCCCCGCCAAGACATCACCCCAAAAAAGATATGAAATCTATTTTGGGCCCCGCTATCCACTCTTCCGTTCTTCGAAATACCGTCTGATTTCCTCACTCTCTTCACCAACACGCAGTCTTGGTGGGGTACCTCTCATCATTATTAAACGTACTTATTAGCCGCTAAAGTAGAACAGAGGAACAGAGTGGTCCCTATCTCCTAGTGGTTAAATGAACCGAGGTACCCCACCAAGACTGCCACTCACGAGAAAAAAAATGAGCTTTCGTTCATCAAAATCGGTCCAGTAGTTTTGGCTGTAGGTGCGTCAACATCAAAGAAGAAGCAGCAGCAACAGGAGCAGCAGCAGGAGCAGACGATGAGAAAAAAAGTGCACTTTTCAGAAGCCTATATCTCCGAATTGACTTAACCGATTTTGTTGAAACTTCATATACTTCGTCTCTGAGTTCGCCCCATACGTAGGAAATAATCATTTTTTATCCTGAGGTGTGTAGTTTTTCCTCTGGATGTAGCTGAAATCGGCAATGTAAGCTGTGGCGTATAATATACTCTTGGTAGCTACCGCATTTTTTTGACTTGGCGAGGGGGAGCGCTACAGCGCTCCTTAATCACAACGGGTATTTTTTTTTAAAGGGCATTTTTTTTTTTTTTTAATAGAGTGGATAAAGTTTAACAGAATAGTAAGTGTTAAGCGGTTTTCATTTATCTCGTCTAACAATAGAATAGTAAGTGTTTGACTTGAAATGTGTTTAATGTTCTGTGTTTATGTCACACTTTGTTTGTCTTCTTGTATTCTAGACATTGCAAACTAAAAAGAAAAATCGTACAAAACGATCATCAACGTCACAACCTTCAGGAGGTCCCTGTAGAAGATGGTCCAGGAGTTGTAGTACAGATGGGCCACCACAAGATGATGACGTATTCTTTGATGATATGCTTCAGGGTGGTATACAGGATCCAACAAAACCTTTAGAGGACAAGGACTTAACACAAACTGATAGTGTTCAAGCACGTGATAATCGGTAAGAAAGAGGACCCTGAAGGAGATGGTCTCGGAGTTGTAGTACAGATGGGTCACCACAAGACAATGATGTCTTTTTTGATGATATATGTCGGGGTGGTTAACACAGATAGTGGTCTGGGAGTAGTAGTACAGATGGGCCACCACAAGACAATGATGTCTTCTTTGATGATATATGTCGGGGTGGTTAACACAGATAGTGGTCTGGGAGTAGTAGTACAGATGGGTCACCACAGAACAATGATGTCTTCTTTGATGATATATGTCAGGGTGGTTAACACAGATAGTGGTCTGGGAGTTGTAGTACAGATGGGTCA
>CM022883.1:2972467-2984022 GCA_012654025.1 Pachypsylla venusta
GAATGGGCGTCGTTGGACGATTTTTTGGGTGAGTATTTTATGGAAAAAACTGTGTTGATTATAGTTCTGGTCAACATGAAGGCCCAGACGACAGTATGGAATGGGCGTCGTTGGACGATTTTTTGGGTGAGTATTATATGGACTGTGTTGCTAATAGTTCTGGTCAACATGAAGGCCCAAGTGGCCCATTAGGACCACACGGTCCGTCATGTATCATACAGCTCCAACTCTTCATTTGGGTTT
This sequence comes from Pachypsylla venusta, assembly GCA_012654025.1. NCBI lineage: Eukaryota > Metazoa > Arthropoda > Insecta > Hemiptera > Aphalaridae > Pachypsylla > Pachypsylla venusta. The sequence goes on from CM022883.1 coordinate 2,972,711, forward strand.
ATTATTTTTCCGTTTTTTCTCTTACCGCCGAGCAGCTTTGACAAACGATCAGTGATGAGTCATGAACCAATCAAAGAACAGCTAGATCATATTGAAGATCACCGGCCATTTTTCACCTACTGGATCACATTTGTATTTTATGTCTCTGTAAAGAGGAACTGATTATAGTCACGGGACTCCTCACAGTCAACATATATTCTGAATTTGCAGTATTGTCACCCATAATAATGATTTGATTTTGTTTTCTCACCAAGCGATCTTACAAACGATCAGTGATGAATCATGAACCAATCAAAGAACAGCTTGATCATATTGAAGATCACCGGCCATTTTTCATCTACTGGATCGCATTTGTATTTCATGTCTCTGTAAAGAGGAACTGATTATAGTCACGAGACTCCTCGCAGTCAACATATATTCTGAATTTGCAGTATTGTCACCCATAATGATTCTGTCTCAGTAAAGAGGAACTGATTATAGTCACGGGACTCCTCACAGTCAACATATATTCTGAATTTGCATTATTGTCACCCTTAATAATGATTTGATTTTGTTTTCTCACCAGGCGATCTTACAAACGATCTGTGATGAGTCATGAACCAATCAAAGAACAGCTTGATCATATTGAAGATCACCGGCCATTTTTCACCTACTGGATCACATTTGTATTTTATGTCTCTGTAAAGAGGAACTGATTATAGTCACGGAACTCCTCACAGTCAACATATATTCTGAATTTGCAGTATTGTCACCCATAATAATCATTTTATTTTGTTTTCTCACCAGGCGATCTTACAAACGATCTGTGATGAGTCATGAACCAATCAAAGAACAGCTTGATCATATTGAAGATCACCGGCCATTTTTCACCTACTGGATCACGTTCGTTCAAATATTAATTTTATGTCTCTCCATATTTGCATATGGGTTAGGACCATTTGGAATTAGTCTTGCTCACAATTCTGGTTTGGTAAGTCAATTATGTATCTGAGCTTGTTACAACCCTTTCCCCTAAGAAGTTACAAGAGTAACCTGGGGGGAGTATATGTATGTACTATTACTGTAAAAATAAAATGTTAAAATTGTTAAAAAAAAAAAAAAAAAAAAAAAAAAACTAGCACGTCACGATTTTGTTGTCCTGTGGCACATACATTTATATTAGAGTGTTCCTTTAGTTAGCGTCAATGGCACGTTGAATGCACCAGTTCCCGTTAGATCACCGAAGTTAAGCAACGTTCAGTGAGCCCTCGTGATGCGAATAGGGGGTAAAACTCCCGTTTCGAATAACCAATAGATCTTTAAGAGACGTTAAACAAAATAAAGAGTTCCCATTACGATAAAAAAAGAACGTTACGTTAAATTCTGAAATTGTATTTTCTTTTCTTCGAAATTATCGTGAAATTATGTTGGGAGAACATTTCCATTATTAAATGGGGATGTTCTCCCAACACGTCCTACCCATCAGAAGCCGTGGATGGGCATACCCACACCATAACAAATAGAACAGAAAGTGGGGAAACTTGCTTGATTTAACCCATGAGGAGGAGGGACAGTGAAGCTGCGGCGCTAGTGTAAGTAGACTTAAAGTCGGGAAGCATATTATGTTATGGGCATATCAGCTGATAGATTGTGCACACCAACATCGTTCGACACAGACATATGCATACTGTAATCTTAACATGGCTTATAATATTTATGTCGTTGTTGGGTGTGCATAATATTTTGCCCAAGTTTGTCGAGGTGCTCTTTAGCGACTGTTTGTAACTGCATGAGTTTCCACACTTTCTGCTCTATTTGTTATTCGTACAGCATTCCACTTTGGTTGCAATTGATGCATTTACGAGTGAGGTTTACTGTTTACAAATGGTCATAATATCCTATTTTTTTTTCTTTTACAGGTTCTCGTAACAAGTCTTTCATTGCAACAAGTAGAATATAGTGAACCAGCCAATTTTTGGTTAGGACCTAGAGCGGTAAGAAATCCATCAATGGTCGCAAAGGTAGTAGAGTGATGATTTTGTAATTGGTCTGAATAGAGACCTGCAACTAGTTTCATAATAAGAGTAGTAGTGGTTTTTCTCACGAAATTGATTATACTCCTCACAGTTTAATTAAAATGGTAGAAACAGATTGATATGGGTCTACCGAAAATATTTTGATGGCCCTTGGCTGGAACTGTGATGGTATGCGTTCCAAGTCGTCCTGGTGCGTAGAACCGGCCATCGTGAGGAAAATGTAACGATCGATGTGTGTATGTATCAATAATTGTTTAATCAAAACGATTGGAAACATTGATGGGAATGACCCTCCACCCCTAGGCTGCAACCCCAGAAAAAATATCAGAATTTGAAAGTCCGTTTTCGAGTTACGTGTTGCCAAATTTTCCATTTCGAGATCAAATTGAGCAAGTCACGGTCCGATATCTTAAATTTTGTCGCGATAACATATCAACTCAAAGCGAGAAAGTTTTAGGTTTTCAATCTTCAACTTAGGACATAGTTTGCAAAATTATGACAAGCTATTCCAGAGTTCGAAACCGAAATGAAGAAAAATGAAATTTAGAAAATACTAATTGTTTAGCCAAAACGTTAAGAAATATCGAACAATTGATGGGACTGGACCCCCCACCTCCCCCCCAAAAAAAACATGAGACCCTAGATAAAGACTTACTTGAATTGGGAAATGTCCAAGTTCTTATACCTTGTCTTTCTAGTTTAGTCCAGTAGAATGGTATTTTGAGTTTGCGTTACCATNCTACTGCAAATTCAGATTTAACATCTCTTAATGGTTCTCTATCGAATTTCATTTGATTCGAAATTCGTGTATGGTAACGCAAACTAAGGGCATTTTCGATGACCATTCTACTGGACTAGTTGTCATGACGAAAGATGAGAGTGCCAATCTTTGTTCGGTGTTTTTTTTTCCCGAATTTAATTAATTTCCATAATTTAATTTTGAAATTCCTTTCAGGCTGATCTGATCCATTTAGGAGCTAAATTTGCTCCTTGTATGAGGAGAGATGCCAAAATACAAAAAGAAATTGATCGAGGGAGAGAGAAAGAACGTGAGACTGCCTGTTGTATTCGAAATGATGACTCGGGCTGTGTTCAAAGTTCTCAACAAGACTGTTCAGTAAGTTTTACTATATTAAATATGGAGATCGTACAAATTATGTACGATCTTCATTCTCCATATAACAACCAGACTTTTCAGTAAGGTTTACTGTATTAAATATGGAGATCGTACAATTTGTGTACGATCTTCATTCTCCATATAACAACAAGACTATTCAGAAGTTTTACAGTATTAAATATGGAGATCGTACAAAATTTTGTACGATCATCAATCTCCATATAACAACAAGCCTGTTCAGAAGTTTTACTGTATTAAATATGGAGATCGTACAAATTTGGTACTATCATCAATCTCCATATAACAACAAGACTGCTCAGAAGTTTTAATGTATTAAATATGGAGATCGTACAAATTTTGTACGATCATCAATCTCCATATAACAACAAGACTGTTCAGAAGTTTTACTGTATTAAATATGGAGATCGTACAAATTTTGTACGATCTTCATTCTTCATATTGTCAGAGGGAAGCTCTCACAATATAAGGTTTTGCCTTCATTATCCATAAAAAAGTAATATGGTTCGACAACAACCATTGGCATTTCTGCAATGCCCAGAACAACACATTCTAAGATCCTACATTTTGAAGGAACTATAATAGTTGGCGAAAGGCTGATAAACGTTTATTGTCCTCAATGGAGAGATAATGTTGAAGAATAAAACAAAATTTACGAAAAATAATTTGTTCTTCAAATATTTCTTGTTTTGCTTAACGTCGCTTTAACATCTAAGGTCATTCATGCGGGTTTTATTCTCCATTCGCTGGAAACTTACAAACCAGCCACCCACGTTAATCTCACCCAGCCTCAATTGGGCCGGGAATAGCGAGCATCACGAGGGCGCGAACCTCCATACGTGGTCACCCACTTAGTACAATTTCGCTGGACTTATAAATCTAACGGGAACTGGGGTATTCAACGTGTTATAGACGCAGGCGATTTTTTTTTCTAAGGACTTATTGAATAACCCTCGTACTTTAGCATTGCTAAGAGTATACCACGTGAAGTCGCTCTAACAGTGTTGAGTTCCTGACTAGATCTCATTAAATATGAATTCCTCACTAGGTTTAATTAAATTTGAATCTATTTTCCCTACTCTGACATTTGCATTGACCAAAAGTATTTCTCTTTTTTTTCTACTGTTTCTAATACCTTCGCGGAATCAATTGACTGATATGGGAGATGATGATATGGTAATGTATAAATATTAGAGCCATTTTTTTTGTTAGCAGTAGATACTTAGTTTGTTTTGATACCTATTTTTGTTTTCTATAGTTGACCACAAAAAAATAAAAGGAAGTTGAGCAGTCCCCCTTCGAAATTCGATGTTTTACGTTTTGGTTCGTAGAATTTTATAAAATAATCATAGATAATATGATTTGTTGTAACGTCTTGAGTGCCATATCAAGATTTTGTTTGAAGATTTTTTTTTAATTTTCGTCTTTAGACTTTTTCAAAATAGATATTGAACCTATTTTTTGTATTGACCTATGTTAGTCAATTTACCTATTTTAAAAATGTTCAAATTCAAGAATTTTAAAAAATGCTTCAAACGGAAGAAACAGTTAAAGTCACTCTTCTATTTTGACCTACATTGCTGCGGTTTGTCTAAACCCAAAATTCTATGACCTTTAAATGTTTGTATCGGGGTCTTGGAAGTCAACTTCCATAAAATGACCAAGGTAAGGAGTTACGAAAAGAAGGCGATCTTTGGTCGGGAGTTGGCCTGGTACGTGGTACCAATCGCCTGTAAAGTCCACAATGTACAAACAATATTTACAGTATGTTTGCATGTCACATTTACTGTATGTTTGCATGTTTCCAGTATGTTTGCATTATTTCGGCTGATAAGAAGTCGACTGATAATTTTTTTTTAGTTTTTAGTCCTAAAGGTGCTGTAATTTTAGAACAGAGTGAGTGATACCAGACATGTGGTGTGTTATAGTGCTAACTAATCGATACAGCACAGTGGCCTTCTGAGGCGCGTGCTGGTCTACCGAGTATTTTCCGGGTGCGCCAAATTTCGATGTGTATGTTAGAACGTAACCGATTTTTTTTTCAACATAATACCTAATATTTTTGTCGTTGTTTAAAAAGTCTAGCATAATATTTTTATGTTATTAGAAAATAGTGTAATTATGTAATGTAATGTATTTATTTATTTGAAACATAGATAGTACAATTAACAAGTAAATTTTCCCTAAGCTAATATAAATCATATTGCATAGCTGCAGAACATCGCTTTGGTTTAATTGAACCATTTATATAGCGCCGTAAATAGTGTAAGTATATAAGTTATGTCAATTTCGGGCATGCGTCAGGCATTTCAGGCATCACAAAGAGGCTGCATTTTTGGTAACTTCCATCACAGCACGCCCCTAGGCCTCCTGGACGGAATGATAAATGAGACTTTATTAAATTCTGCACAATTAATGACGAAATGTTTTTTTTTTTTTTTTTTTTTTTTTTTTTTTTTTTTTTTTTTTTNAATTTTTTTTTTTTCAATTCTCTCTTTCAGAAAACGATATCTACGTGGAAGAAATGGTCTCCAAGAGAATCTGGTCCCGGTGGTAGAATATCGGGTTCAGTGTGTGGCCTTGATCCTAAGTAAGTAATGCACTTTTAGGACCTGTCATTTGGAGGGGACCATAAGAAACCCCGTAGGTAAAATATTATAAGTCCTCCAAAGTTTTTGAGAGGGGATCTCCAGAAAAAAAATGTAGGTGCCCCCGATTGAAAGTTTACGAAGGGGCCTCGACATGACTTGCGCCGCCACTGAGCATGATAGTTGTGGCCAGTACCGCCATGTTCTTTATTCTTTGTGACTATTATGTCATTTTACCAAATCCTATAAAAATCTAGACCTGCCAAGAACCTACCCTTTATTCGCTGGAAATCTACAATCCAGCAATCTACAATCTACAATCTAAAATCCACATTGACCTCACTCAGCCTCACTCGGTTGGGCCGGGAATAGCATCATCACAAGGACGTGAATCTACGTAGTCAATCACATTGTAAAACCTCGGTGGACGTTGCTTATCTTCAGTGATAGGAAAATGGTGTATTCAACGTGCCATAGACGCTGACTGAAAATTATTAGTTTTTTTGGCTTAACTTCTCTTTAACATCTATTGGTCATTCGAGACGGAGGTTTTACCCTCTATTCGCTGGAAACTTGCAAACCAGCTACCCACATTAACCTCACCCAGCTTGGGTTGGGCCGGAAAATGGCCAGCATGACGAGGGCGCGAACCCAAGTGGACACCCACATGGTACAACCTCGCTGGACGTTGCTTAAATTCAGTGATCCAACGGGAACTGGTGTATTCAACGTGCCATAAACGCTTCCATTATTAGTTTAATCTAATAAATATTTGTTTTTGTCTTACAATGAACATTATACATTTTTTTTTTTCAGATTTTGTGAAGCACCCGCTTCTATTGTCCCTTATGAATGGCCAGATGATATTACAAAATGGCCAATTTGTAAAAAAGCCAATTTACCATTTTCTGCCCATCCATCACACGGTACTCAAATCTATAAGGATAAGTTAGCTGCCGAACATATGGTGTGTGAGGTGATAGGACATCCTTGCTGTATTGGTATTCACGCCACGTGTAGGATAACGACCAAAGAATATTGTGATTTTGTTAGAGGACATTTCCACGATGATGCTTCTCTGTGTTCTCAGGTAGGATAGGATCTATTAAGTCAGCAGAAAAAAAATACGAACTTCGCAAAATTGCAACCAAAGAAATGTAAAGTGCCAATATAAATATATAATTTTTACGACGGTTTTTTGAGATAAAACTTAAACAAGTAATAGACAACCGCCATCCACGCCCCCCTCCCCTTTACATTATAAATTATGAATGGGTGTAGCTGAATGCCATCTCATTCAAAACGCTAATGTGTTGCTGAATGCTTGCCATCACGCCCCCCCCCCCCNCACGGCCCCCCCCCCAGTTTGGGAACCACTGCACTATATGGTCAATGTGCTGTTCTACCCCGTTTACAATCTCGGAAAAGTTTCCCACGTAAAACACCCTGGAAGAAACACCTAACACCGGGAAACTATCCATCTGGAGATCAGAGCAACCTAATCCCATCATTGATCCCAAAGAAGAACCTCCCCCTGGATCTGAACCTGATTATGTAACTTGGAGATCTCCAAATCGCCTCCGCACTGGAGTGACCCTCTACTATGTTAATCAAATGAAATGAAAATATAGGACCGATGACACATGCGACTGGAGCAAAAGACAAACATCACGTTACCTGATGTTCTGTAGTCAACTTCATTAGACATGCAGTTCAGAAAGCTATCTACAGCAAATGAACGCGAGCTTTATGTAGTCGATTATTGGGCATTGAAAATCGAGGTCTGGAAAGTCCCTGGACACGGAAAGTAAGTGAGAGATATTTGAGTGGTTCGTAAGTTCGAAAACACCTTTGGAGATATTTGCGTGGTTCGTAAGTTCGAAAACACCTTCGGAGATATTTGAGTGGTTCGTAAATTTGAAAACACCTTTGGAGATAGTTGAGTGGTTCGTAAATTCGAAAACACCTTTGGAGATAGTTGAGTGGTTCGTAAATTCGAAAACACCTTTGGAGATAGTTGAGTGGTTCGTAAATTCGAAAACACATTTGGAAATATTTGAGTGTTTCGTAAATTCGAAAACACCTTTGGAATTACAAAATTTTAGACGCACTAATAAATTATGATTTGCTTTTATTTCAGGTGTCCTGTTTGGATAATGTTTGTGGAATGATTCCATTTTATAATCCAGATGTCCCAGATCAGTTCTATAGGTTATGGACATCCATATTTTTACATGCGGGGTAAGTTAAGTAATGAGTTTTAGGGGTTATTGGCTCAAGACCCTTTAGTAATCAATATGAAAAATTTGGTGTGAACATCACACGCCTTTCTTTATCTATATATAAAAAAAATATTGTAATGGGTTGAAATTCACAATGTCGAGTTTTTAATGCCAAAATACGTTTTGAGGGCCTCAAAGCCCCAATCCTGAGTTTCAGTATTAGGTCCATATCCAAGAATAGAATTCTAAAATCTTTTTTCGTGATGGGCACTTTTGCCACTTAGCGTTGACCGATTTTATTAAAATTTGGTATGTAGGTCCTATTTGGGTTGTAATTGAGCTCAGAAAATGTTGATTGAGATCAAATTTACCGTTAGTGGCTTTTTGGTCCCCTTTGGATAAGGGAACTTAAAAAGAATACTTCCAAGGGATCCAAGTCTATGCCGGTCGTAAATGACGACTCAGAAACGACATTTTTTCCATTACCCTTGCAGAAAGCTAGGAGAGCGACTGCATTATACGTAAGACTTCTTTAGTATCAACAACCTATGATGATTTGTTACAAACCAGCCCCATGGCTGTTAACCATATGATGATGAACAATTACTTCCTCTTCTTTTTCTAAAACTTTTTTTTTTTTTTTTTTTTTTTTTTTTTTTTTTTTTTTTTTTTTTTTTTTTTTNATTCTTTTTTTTTTTTTTTAATTTGGCTTAACGTCTCTTTAACATCTATTGGTCATTCAAGACGGGTTTTTTTTTATTTTTTTTTCCAGTGTGATTCATTTAGTGATATCTGTTGTGATACAATTCGTGTTGATGAGAGATTTAGAAAAGCTGACTGGATCATTTAGAATAGCTATAATATATTTCGGATCAGCAATTGGTGGCAATTTAGCAAGTGCAATATTTGTTCCCTACAGAGCTGACGTAAGTAGAATAGAAATACAATAATAGCAAGAACAGAATAAAATATCCATTCGTAGATAGAGTTACCAGATGAAACAATTCAAAAATAGGACATTTCGTATAAAAAAAACAGGACAATTAAAAAAAAGCAGGACGTATCAATTCATAATATAAAAAAACGTAGTTATTCAAGAATTTCACATATGTGCAGTACAGCGTTATGTAAATTGTTTTCATAAACTTACAACTACTGCCCATACTTTTCAAAGCTCTGCACTCTGATAATCTCCTTAACCAACACTACCTTCATCTCTGCGCACGTTATTTTTATTTATTTTTTTATATTTGATACTTTTAAAAAGTATTTTTGTGTGGCTTAGAAAAATGTAGGACAATTTCCATTATTTTGCAAAATCAGGCAGGACAAATATGCAAAAAGCAGGACATGTCCTGCCAAAGCCGGATGTCTGGTAAGCCTATTCGTAGGTCGTATCTATTCTATCGCAGGACTTGAATTTTGAGGTAGATCTTTTGAGTCAAATCAAACCTATACCGAACTTGAGGGAGAACCACCTGGTGATCTCCTGACATGTCTTTCTAACTCAACTTTACCCCGGGATGTTAAACACGTGTTATGCTCATTCATAACTTGTAAACATTAATTTGATCTTTCAGCAACCATAGAATCACTCATTGAACCTTACTGTTAGTTCTTGTAAAGATGTCGAGTTTTTGTTTGGCAAAATATAGAAAATAGGTTATCATCTAAATACGTATCTTACAGGCCCGACGAGAGGGGAGGGGGGGAGTGGGCCGTGGATTCCTAAGAGGCCCGGTGAGAAAATTATCATAATGAAAATTTTCATGTTTTTTTCTGAAAAATAAATAAATCAACTTAAAAGTTTTGAAAAAAATTCAAACACATGAAATCAGAAGTTTAGCGATAGTGGGCCAATATGGCCAATGTCTATTGCAGGACACTGATTTTAAAATATAGTGCGACCTTTCAGCTTGTACAGCATCATAAATATTGGTATATTTCGTAAACATTAACATCTGATAATCGAATTATTTGTTTCCAAGAAGAAGTGTACACGCTTTTTCACATCAGCTAAGTGAATTGCCTACTTTTAGTTTTATTGCTGCCCATACGATGATTTTAGATGAAAGAATAATAGAGGGGCCCGTAAATTTCCCCCCTCCCCCGGCCCGGATTTTCTGTCTACGGCCCTGCGTATGTAGAAAATATTTAGCAAATATTTTCTGTGTTTGCCCAATAAATGTTTGTCATAGCGGTTCCAGGTGTAATATATGCATAAGGCATGTAAGTATGCGACTGTCTGTGAGCAACCTAATATTTGACTGTGTTCACTCTATTTACAGGTTGGACCATCTGGCGCTCATTTTGGTCTATTGGCCTGTCTGATTGTTGAAATTTTAAACTGTTGGCCACTTCTCAAACATCCTGAACAAGCTCTCATGAAACTTCTCACAATATTTTTCTTACTTCTTCTCTTTGGTTTACTTCCATGGGTTGATAATTTTGCTCATATTTTTGGTTTTATTTTTGGCTTTTTACTTTCTTATGCTCTTTTACCGTACGTATCTTTTGGTCCTTATGATAGACAAAAGAAAATATTTCTTATTTGGATGTGTCTCATATTTGTATTTATATTTTTATTTATATTATTTTTATTATTTTATTTAATACCTATTTATGATTGTGAATTTTGTAATTATTTAAATTGTATAGCTTTTAATTCAGATATGTGTGCGAGTCAAAATATTAATTTAAACATTAATGTTGATCATATGGTATGACATATTGCTTGTAGAAATTTATTCAAAATTTGCGTACTTATTTTAGTTTCCGTGTCTATTACGGAAAGTAGTGGAAGAGTTGGGTAGCATATTATCATACTCTGAGAATGTTGGAGTAGATTATGATTATCCTGGCCCTTCCATGTATAGTGGTAAATAACTGAAATTCTTGAGGACGAAATTCCATGGGTTGGCTAGGTTTGATCCCACGCCCTACTGTTTATCAGTTGGAGCGTCTTACCACAACACCACCAATATGTATGAAACTGAAAATTAATTTGGTTTTAGGGCCATATTATAAAACTCCACTTAAGTGTAAATTTCTGTTTTTATATTATAATAAAATTACATGTAATTTTTTTTTTGTCAACATTTTTTAAAATACAAATCTGGCAGCGTCTATGGCACGTTGAATGCACCAGTTCCCGTTGGATTACTGAAGTTAAGCAACGTCCAGGGAGGTTGTACCATGTGGGTGCACACGTGGGTTCGCGCCCTCGTGATGCTGGCTATTTTTCCGGCCCAACCCAGGCTGCGTGAGGTCAATGTGGGTAGCTGGTTTGCAAGGTTCCAGCGAATGGAGGGTAAAACCACCGTCTCGAATGACCAATAGATGTTAAAGAGAC
>CM022883.1:2988451-3014966 GCA_012654025.1 Pachypsylla venusta
CACATCGTGACGGATGGTAGTGTTCCCACACATCGTGACAGACGGTTTTGTATTCCCACACATCGTGACGGATGGTAGTGTTCCCACTTGAAGAAAAAGAAACGTTTCTAATTAGTGAAAGACAAAAAAACGTGAAGTAGAAACGAGGTGTAAGTGTTCAAAAATTGTTTTTTTTGAACTCCCAGAGTTTTGAAAAAACAATTTTTCGGAACTTGGCGGCAAACCTGTGTCCAAATATTCCCGCATGTCCAAAGCGCAGCCTCTTTTGGCGTTATGTACATATTTGTATTATCTGTATACATAGTATTATTATTTTATTATTATATTTATAATATTGTATTTTATTTTTAATTATTCAATGGCGTTTGGGTATTTTCATATAAATTACAGCAATCTATAGGATGTTTTCAAACGGATGTAAAATCTTTCTAAGGGCTGATTTTTGAGCTTAAAGTAGGATGAGTAACTTGAGCTCTTTGCTCTACCTAATTGTTTTATGAATGATGCAACAGTTGATACCACACCGAATATTTTGGTAATTCTAGTTGTTATAATTTAATAAATATACTGAGTGTTTATTAACATGTGTCCGTAATTGCACACATTGGGAGCTTCAAATAGAGGAGCGCTTTTTTGTTATTGTGAGTCAAGTAATGTACAGGCATACATCATCACGGAAATGGTATATAGAAGTTTTTTAAATGGTAATTTCACTTTTTACGACAACATTTTGTTGATTGCATTGTAAAGTTGGGGGGGACGGCTTTTTTGTTCGGTTGTTGACTGGACTTTATCTATAAAATGAAAGGGGGGTATGTGCTCGTGTCTAAGACTGAGACTACCAGCGATAATTGGTATCATTATGGGTAATTGAAACGGTACATGCAAAACGTCATCAATCACAAATTTTACGAATATTACTTTTTGATGAGCCAGCGCCTATGGCACGTTGAATACAACAGTTCCCGTTAGATCAGTGAAGTTAAGCAACGTGCAGTGAGGTTTTACCAAGTGGATGTCCACGTAGGATCACGCCCCTGTGATGTTGGCTATTTTTCCGGCCCAACTTAGACTGGGTGAGATTAAAGAGGCGTTGAGTAAAAAAAAACCTTTTAATAAAAATTGACTATAGTTAGGGCATACAATTTTCAGTCCATGCAAGAACCTCCTAAATTGAGGAATTCATAATGTTTATTTATTTTTTTATTACATACTTTAAATACATATTCCACCACTTTTTAATGACATTTTCTTCGTAATGACACTCAATAATAATTTTGTCCAAGGCAATAATAAAAGACTTATTAAGGCGTCGTCTATTATCTATAATTATAATCAAATAAATTTTTCTCTTAGCCCAACAATAACTGGGAAAGCTTTTTTTGGATTTCCCAAAAGTTTTCTCAAATGGATTGATTTTTTTCCGTGTCCATCACAGAAATTAATGGTGGGGTAGCATATTATGCTACTCTGACGACGCCCGGACTAGATGTTGATAATCTCGGCCCCTTTCATGTCCTTAAATAGTGGTAGATATCTCAAATTCATGAGAATAGAATTTCACGGATTAGCTGGGTTTGAACTCACACCCTATGGTTTACCGGTCAGAGCGTCTTACCACTACACCGCCAACCCATTTATTGAAATGATTTTACAAGTGCCAATTCAATTGTTAAGTAGCTTGTTGCTGGATAAATTGGAGTGATTGTTAAAAATACCTTGTAATGATATGAGGCTCACAAAAAATTTAATATTTTTACACAGCGACTTTATATTGGACCCTTGATATGGAAAAGTTTGGAAAACAATTATCAAAGTCGATCAATAGTATTTAAAAAAAAGGTCTTTATTTTAAAATTACAGAATTGTCCAAACATAAAACAAGAATTAGATTGAATAGCATTATATACAGTTACTGTTGTTACTGTACGTATGTAACTGTTATTAGCTACACTATTTCTGAAATTCAACTAATCTTTGTCTTATAATGCGGACATAAAAAGTATGTTTTTTTATTAATTAATATTTATTTAATATAATTATTACAATGTACACATTTGATATTATACTTAATTTATTGTTTTTAATTTAATGAAATAATTAATTAATCTTATAAATAAAATAAATTCTCCCATAATAACGATTTTGTGAACAAAAATTAAATAAATGAGTTTTGTTTTGTTTATTTTTTTTATCATTATATTATACTGGTTGCAGGTCTCTATTGAGACTGATTTAATCTATTGTGATCAGTATTTTAAACAGGGGGATGCAATAGAATTTGAACGAACAGCCTCTTTGTTACGAATCCACCGCCTCAACCAACTGGGTTGCTGAGGCTGTTTGTCTTGTCTTACACTTTTCTATTTCCCAGATTAAAAAAAATGCCGGGGTTTCGTCCACAAGGTACGGACAAGGATGGAAGCGATTTACAACAAGGCATGGTCCTACAAATGACAACCTCGAACAAATACCATCACAGTATCAGTCAAGGGTCATCAAAACCCTTCCGGTAACCCATGCCAACATAGTTTCGCCATTTCTCCGAGTTAAAGGACCAAATTACACAACAATCTTTGAGCACATCCATACAAACATTATCTAAATACTATACAACCGTCAATTAATACAATCCTAACCGAGTGCTCGGAACCAATGTATTTCCAGTCATAGATCGGTCTAAGAAGAGTCTCCCACGATCTATGCGAACTACCTTAGCCCATCTTCGCTCTGGCCGGTGTCATAGACTTGACCAAACAATAGCAGACATTTGTTCTCTGCTGTAAAACATTACCCATGACGCCAAGCACCTCTTTGTTTGCTCAGAAGTCTAGACACATCCCTCTGGACAAACCCCGTGGAAGTGGAACGGTGGCAGTATTCTTTGACTTTGAAACGGATCAGTATTGTGATCGTAAACTTTAACAACAGTCCTGTTTTTTCGTAAAAAAAAATCGGGAATAAGGTTACAGGGGAGGAAATTTTGGTAAAAATGTTTGAATTTTTTCAAGATCAATTCAAATTCAAAATTTGTCTATTTTTCAAAAGATAACTTTTTTATAGCAGATTTTGGCGTTTTTTAAAAATATTTTTTGAAAAAAATGTTTGTTTTTTAAAAAAGATTTACTATGTTTAAATAAAAGCAGGCCTAATAATAACAATCATTTTTCCAAACCTGAATCTAGAATTGAGGAGAACAGTTAATTTGAAGAGGAACACCGCTACCAGAACAAGACATGGTCTCAGAACGAACATGTAGTGGTTTTCTCTTGAAATGAACTATGCCATCATTTGTAGATTCAGGTTTGAAAAATGAGGTCTAACTCCGGGGAAGGAACAATTTTTTCCTTAAATTTCATGATTTTTCCTCCAACATATTTTTCCCGTAATGCGTGTGGGAAATCCCATCTCTATGTTGGACGCACCTACATTTACCATAGAGACATGCAATCATTTCAATTGAAAATGGCCATTGTTGTTGTTGCTGTATCGGTGATCCGCTCAAAATCATCTGTTTTTTTTTTTTTCTTTCAAGNTGAACACATCGAGTCTTCACAGATATCTGACCTGTGAATTCTATAAGGCCAGCTAATCTTGTTAGTATTTTGAACACATCGAGTCTTCACAGATATCTGACCTGTGAATTCTATAAGGCCAGCTAATCTTGTTAGTATTTTGAACACATCGAGTCTTCACAGATATCTGACCTGTGAATTCTATAAGGCCAGCTAATCTTGTTAGTATTTTGAACACATCGAGTCTTCACAGATATCTGACCTGTGAATTCTATAAGGCCAGCTAATCTTGTTAGTATTTTGAACACATCGAGTCTTCACAGATATCTGACCTGTGAATTCTATAAGGCCAGCTAATCTTGTTAGTATTTTGAACACATCGAGTCTTCACAGATATCTGACCTGTGAATTCTATAAGGCCAGCTAATCTTGTTAGTATTTTGAACACATCGAGTCTTCACAGATATCTGACCTGTGAATTCTATAAGGCCAGCTAATCTTGTTAGTATTTTGAACACATCGAGTCTTCACAGATATCTGACCTGTGAATTCTATAAGGCCAGCTAATCTTGTTAGTATTTTGAACACATCGAGTCTTCACAGATATCTGACCTGTGAATTCTATAAGGCCAGCTAATCTTGTTAGTATTTTGAACACATCGAGTCTTCACAGATATCTGACCTGTGAATTCTATAAGGCCAGCTAATCTTGTTAGTATTTTGAACACATCGAGTCTTCACAGATATCTGACCTGTGAATTCTATAAGGCCAGCTAATCTTGTTAGTATTTTGAACACATCGAGTCTTCACAGATATCTGACCTGTGAATTCTATAAGGCCAGCTAATCTTGTTAGTATTTTGAACACATCGAGTCTTCACAGATATCTGACCTGTGAATTCTATAAGGCCAGCTAATCTTGTTAGTATTTTGAACACATCGAGTCTTCACAGATATCTGACCTGTGAATTCTATAAGGCCAGCTAATCTTGTTAGTATTTTGAACACATCGAGTCTTCACAGATATCTGACCTGTGAATTCTATAAGGCCAGCTAATCTTGTTAGTATTTTGAACACATCGAGTCTTCACAGATATCTGACCTGTGAATTCTATAAGGCCAGCTAATCTTGTTAGTATTTTGAACACATCGAGTCTTCACAGATATCTGACCTGTGAATTCTATAAGGCCAGCTAATCTTGTTAGTATTTTGAACACATCGAGTCTTCACAGATATCTGACCTGTGAATTCTATAAGGCCAGCTAATCTTGTTAGTATTTTGAACACATCGAGTCTTCACAGATATCTGACCTGTGAATTCTATAAGGTCAGCTAATCTTGTTAGTATTTTGAACACATCAAGTCTTCACAGATATCTGACCTGTGAATTCTATAAGGCCAGCTATTCTTGTTAGTATTTTGAACACATCGAGTCTCCACGAATTTCTCACCTGTGATGGAATGGCCTGTTATTGTATTTTGAAATGTTCCTTCAACTTCTCCAGCGTATGTTCTGGTGATGTGACGGAATGTCCGATTGTTCTTTCATCATTATAGATCTCATGATCATTGCCTCCAAAATCGGTTTTGTCTCCAAAGAAATGGATTTGATTTTGGAAATCATTTTCGAGATATTTTAAACAATATCTTTTGTCAAAACCTACGGGGAATGCATCGAAACTAATTTGGCCACCTGAAACAAAAAAAGTCACTCAACCTCACATTTTCCCGAAGAATGAATAGAGTATACGAGTAGATAGATTGAACAGTATCCGTGGTTTATCCTCAACACCATACTTCACTTCCTACCTTAAATGGTCGTTTTCAAGGCGATCCAACATTAAAAAAATGAGACAACTCGGGTGAAAATGAATGGTCGGCCATTGTTGGTTTAAGTACAGTACAAACCTTTTTCGAAACACAGTAAGTGAACTTTTACATAAAAGTTCAAAACGGAAACCTTTATACAGGTTGTAACATAATTAAACTTTAGAACCCTCTAACTCCGCCTCTGATTTATTTTTTTGAAAATTGAATTTATTTCTCATTTTATTTTAATAAACAATATTTGCACTATTTTATTTAAACTTCTTGAGAAATCGAAACTTTTTGTCAAAAAAAGTCACTTCCGGGGCTCGAATCTCACCCAATCATTCGATAGGTCACGGACCTTTTCCAATCCAATCGGCGAAAATTCCAAGTCGTTCAAAAGTCATTCTGTGACACGCTGTATTTCTGTGAGTGTAACAGACTTGAGAACGTTATACGTGACGCACCTATCCTACTTTTAAGCAAAGAGTACTTTACTCACCTATACTATACGTCAATCCAATATCAGGAAGATCTTTCTGTAACTGTTGAATGAATGTTTTAGTACTTTACTCACCTATACTATACGTCAATCCAATATCAGGAAGATATTTCTGTAACTGTTGAATGAATGTTTTAGTACTTTACTCACCTATACTATACGTCAATCCAATATCAGGAAGATCTTTCTGTAACTGTTGAATGAATGTTTTTCTTATCTCATGTAATTTATCATATTGTTCAAACTCATCTCTTTCTTTTTGATTACAAGATCTCCCAACCGGACTTACGTTAATCAAACCGGTTCTAAATTCTATAAAGTTTCCTCGTTTGAATGGTAAATTTATTTTAGACATATATTGTAAGCAATAATTTATGAAGGTTTGTATTTTATCTTCGCCCAAATAATCTACTATACTCTAGAGAGAATACGCAAAACAAAAAATAATTGAAATAAAATTGACATAAATTAAATATAATGTAAAAATGGTATTTAGGAAGTTTGTAGTCATTATGAAATATAAATTTCAATAAAATATTGTGTATCAACTACAAATAATAAGGCGAGTCACGAGCGCTTTCGCCTGTTACGACATTCGCACTTGAGTAGTTGATACACAATAATATTATATTTAAATTTATAAATTAAATACACACATCGTGAGAATATTTAGGGTAAAAGTGATTTTTACTATACAGAATTCCATTTAAAAAACGAAGTTGACCTTAAAATATCCTTGATGGCGACCTTGGAGAAAAATTTCAAGGTCGCCACCAAATTTCCCCTAAAAATTAAGGTAACTCTGTGCCCAACGTTTTCTTTCTATCTTTAACGGGTTCCACTTTATTTGACTATGTATTTTAAAATGACTCACACTGAATATCAGTAAGTGACCCTCATATTCTTCTGACATGTAAAATGTAGGTGGTGTTGATATTAACATTCTAAACTTAAACTTTAGGAGACCCAGCTTTAAATTTTACCGGTTACGAAAAGAGCTCTAAAGAAATTATTGTTGTTGGCTGCTAAACTTTTTTAATGTCATACTAAATCTACATGTTATACAGAAATTTATATGGCACAAATGGTAACATAACCAATATCCAAATTATTAATTTACCTGTTTGTCAAATTGTTGTCCATTCTTGAAAGCCACAAGACCATTTTCTGGAAACACATAATCAAACTGGTCCAACACTAAAAACAAAAAATATATATCGTGAAAATTTCAAATGCAAAGAAATAAAAAATATAAAAAAAAATGGGATACGGCAAACGGTCGCTTTAAGATGTGACTGTGATTTTATTTATTTATTTTTAGGTCAGCTCTAGGGAAGTACCTCTTTTTACAGCTAGGTTAACTAAGGTATATCCTACTGTGCCGTTTTGGTGTAATCAACAACTGCTACAAGGGACTGCGTCCACCACCATAAAGTATGATGGGAGATAGATGAGTGGTCTTGTAGGTAGACTAATATGATGATTCATTTGCTCAAGGTGACCATAAAACAGTTTTCATGTCCTCCTATATACGGGGACAAACGATACGTAATGTTACCACGCCCCACCTTACTATACTTCAGTAGACGGGCACTGGTGTATCCAGCGTGGTAAATTGTTGGCTAACACGTGACTGTTAAACTATATAGTACAGATAAAGTATGTTGAGGTTGGCTGAATTGCGGAAATCACTGTGCTGGGGTCCATTCTAGTTTAATTACTTTTCTTAACCTCTTCAGGTGTTTCAAGACTTCTTGGATTTCATTGAACGGAGTTTCTACCATGTTGACTATGGCCTGAATAGCGGCTTTCGAATCCGTTAGCATTATTCAAATTAACATTATTTTTTTCAAAATAATATCCCAAATATTTTACAAAACAAGAGTCTGTTGTAATTCAGTACAAATATTACATCGCATATTACCTTTATCTCCTCCCATTTGTTCTGCAACTTTCTTCATATCTGAACCACTCACAATAGCTAAACATGATACAGGCTTCAATTTATTCAATAAAAAGTTTAGTGTTTCATTTTTAATATTCTGAAATCAATCAAAAAAGAAATACCTGCTATAATCTATACTTACAATACGCAAAGCCCAGTTGGTATACTGCCTGACTTACTGA
The DNA here is from genome assembly GCA_012654025.1 of Pachypsylla venusta. NCBI lineage: Eukaryota > Metazoa > Arthropoda > Insecta > Hemiptera > Aphalaridae > Pachypsylla > Pachypsylla venusta. The sequence goes on from CM022883.1 coordinate 2,996,406, forward strand.
TAATCAACGTAGATCCACGGTGGCCTAACAAAAATAATATCCATGAGTTAAATTTTGATTTGAGCCTAGGTGTAGGTTTACACTCTTAGAAACATATTCAAATAAGATTAGTGAACATCGGTCTAAAATTGGCAATCTAACATAACTACTCCGCACCCTGTTGAGCATTATGCATACTCGTGTGGGAGACCGCTTGCGGACACTACGTATCGTTGGATTAATCGGGGGGCACTCAGTCTCTACTGAGAGTTAATCTAGTTTTAAAAATAGGTGTCTTTCCACAGCTGCTTTCTCTCTAAAAATATAGATTCATAGTTATAAGAAGATTAAACCAGCGTCTATGGGACGTATTCAACACAAGTTCCCGTAAGATCACTGAAGTTAAGCAACGTACAGCTTGTTTCAACTTTTCGGGTGATTTAGTAGGTTCGCGGGCTAGTGATGCTGGCTATTTCCAGACCAACGCAGACAAGGTGGAATGTTAGTTCACAGTGAATAGAGGGTAAAACCACCATCTCGAATGACCAATAGATATTAAAAGAGACGTTAAGTCAAAAGAATAATGGAGATTGTTACCTGTCTGGGTTTTGTCAAGGTTCCATCTACATCAAATAAACAAATCGAAGAACATCTTTTACAGGACGACATTACTCCACAGTACAAATGAAAAGCTACAGAGGAAAAAGTAAATCTATTCATTCAGCAAAAAAATACTAATCAAAGTTTTCTTTAGTGTATATTGTTATTTCATTTTAAACGTGATGTGTTCTATAAATTTATATTTATGCTAGCGTAAGCAATACTTATTATCGCGAATAATGGAAGATTTTTTTAATAGACACTTTTTATTTATTTGAACTACCTACCACGTCAACAAAACAAACTATCAATTAACAATTAACTGATAACGAACCGGTGAGAACTAGAACTGATAATTTGATAAAAATTTAGAAATTCAAATTTTTCGCGGCTCTTTTTAAAAATCATTATTGTTTAGTAACAAGCCGCCACCCAAAATCCAAAGAGAAAAAATATATTCCTAAAAAAATAACTTACCGTCAGTCGCAAATAATCAGTAATCTTGTCACAAAAATATGAATAACAATCTCAATGAAATGAGTTTTCTATAGGCCTGTTTTTTTATTAAACTTAACTACTTTATTTACAACTTTTATCCATATAAAGAGATAAGAAAAAGTTTTAATAAAGTAAATAAGTTAACAAAAATCCTTACGGAAGTTTTTCTTTTACCGGCACAGTGTCTCGATTAATATTTGAGCATCTAATATTTTGCGAAGTAAATTAAAGATATATGCAATGTTGCCGAAATAAAATTACGGGTATTTTAATTTTAAGGGTATTTTCTGATTATGATTCATAATTGATAGGTAGTTTAGGATCGAAATTCTAGTGATTTCTAGGGATGGGATTTTCGACTCACGTAGGTGAGTCGACATGACTCGACTCGCCAATATGCTTCGACTCAATGAGTCTACTCTCGATCTCAACTCACCAATATGCTTCGACTCAATGAGTCGACTCTTTACGAGTGATAATTTTCAAAAACACCTTTATTTGATCAAAAAGACATAATAAAACTAATTGACATAAGGGGCATCTACCAAATAAACGTTCCCAACTTCGGCGAATACATTAAAAAGACATCACAATCAATCGTCACCAGAATAAAAGAACATTTTCCTTCAGTAAACAACAAACAGCCGGAAAAATATTTCTCCCTTTATTATCTTTATCAGTCAACAACAAAAAAAAGCTACTCGTAAGTCGACTCTTTGAAGAATCGACTCATTTCAAAAAGATGATTCGACTCGTGAGTCGACCATGACTCGACTCGTGGATGACTAGCCCATCCCTAGTGATTTCAGAGAGTTTCATCTAACACTGTGTCAACCTGTGTTAATACTATACCCAAAACCGATTGTTTCAAAACTCGGCTTTTGGTAGGACCGGACCTAAAAAAAATTCAATATTTTCTTACTTTATGCAAGTTTATTTTGGTGCCTCATGCATGCTCAATCGATTGTCGATTGATTAGTTCTGTGAACTGTAAATTCAATTGAAATCATGAGGACGGGCATGGCCTAGTAAATAGTAAATCTTATGAACGTAATTAAAAATGTCCATTCCAGGTTTCATTAAAATGGGACAAGAAAAATCGTGGATTAAGAACTAGACTTGAGTATTCATTTTGACTCAATTTTTTTTATTCCCTTAGCAATTAATTTTTTCATTGAAAAAGCAAACGATAACAGAAACACGAACATCGCTCGTGTTTTAGTTGTAAACGAATCTATGATTTTCAAACTAATAAATCAACAATAACCGCGTAAATTTCAAAAATAGATAAAGGCTATAGATTCAATTAAGGCTATTTTTTTATAATTTTCATTTTCAATAATTTTCTAACTAGGCGCTAATAATAGATTGAAATTCTGTATTCACAATACTGATCTACCAACACAATGAACTAAACAAAAGAAAAAAACATTGCCTTAAATAATCGGAAGACTGATAGTGAGAAAACAAATCGAAATAAAAAAAAGAGTATAAGGTATGTACGCCAATTGTAAATTATTACCTTTTTCATAGGACCATACCTCGCAGACAAGAATACAGATTCATGTACAATATACCAGCCATATTTAAAACGGTTACGTTCACATGGCCATGTCGTGTATTGTGTAACCATACTGTACATGGATCAGTATTCTTGTCAGCGAGACATGACCGTATGAAAGTAACATAACCATACCCAAATTAAGTTAAAATCATATTCATCCATAACCCGATTTTGAATGATCTAGGGAACATTTTAAAGACTTTTTTCTTAGTCTTAAATATTAAGATTAAATAGAAACACCTTTGAACCCATATTTTCAGGACGTATTTTATCAACCACATCTTTCAACTATTACAAATAAAAAACAAGTACCTAATGTTCGTAGTAAGAACACTTTTGTATTAAGCTCCGCCCTGTAATGACTCGAGGGGAAAAATCATTTCAAATGAGATATCACTGAAACGAACGCGTATTTTGAGGTGTTTGATAAATTATAATATTTGGTGGGCTAAGTAAGTGTTTTACTGGTTCCATCCGGGTTGAAAGCTTCTTCCCAGAATCCCGTCGTATTTCGAAGAAGGGTCTGGGATAAAAAATTGTTCCCATCATTTTACCAGGACCTTTTGGACACTCCAATCTTTTTAGCTCCGCCCTCCTCCCTGCGGGACTTCTGGGACGACCCACCGCCACTGATCTGTATTGTCTAGCTATATTCATTCAGAATGCGTAACCAGAAATTTAGAAATATCGATGAGAATAGCACCCCTTCAAATCTGTAAACTAAGACCTCAGTTACAAGAAAAACAAAATGCTCCTGTTTGTATTGAAATTTTAATCGAATTTTTTACCATACAGAAGAGTTTTGTTTCTGGTGTGCCGAGCAAAATAGAATATCAATTTTTTTTTTTTTGTGAAATTCTGTTCATAACTTTCACGTTCGAAATTTATTTTTTGTTTTAATTTTGCAGATTTTTCATGATATAATATTAGCGCCTACCAAGTCGCAACTCCGGATATCTCCGGTATACAAAAATATATTTGTAATGAAATGTCCCATCAATTTAAAAAAAAATTCTATTTACCATTAGAATATCAAATATTCAATTATAATTTATCTCGAAAAATAATATACCCTTATACAATTTGTAAATTAAAATATAATTCTAACATTGAAAATAATAATTGCGAAGATAAAATGGATAATGAAATTAATAATACAAAAAGAAAATTGAAAGAAAGCGATGAAGATGTTACGAATAGTAAAAGATTAAAATCCAGTTCAAATATTACGACTACACGCATACCTAGTCCATTATTAGGAAAGATCAATCAATTTACAGCTCAGCTATGTAAGAATATTGTTAATAAATCATCAAACAATAAGAATAAAGTGGACAATATTTTCACAGAAACTATCATTCCAGATGACAATTTGACACAAGAAACAAATAATGAATGTTTAGAAAATACAACAGGAGTAAAAGTCAAAACGAAGTGTAAAGACGTGACTAATAAGAATACATTATTACCAAATAAACGTATAAAAGTAGAAGTTAATAATGAAAAAATAACAAATACGCCAATAAAAAATAAACATGTAGAATCTAATGATGATCACGTGACGAGAAAAAAGGAGGAAAACTCAATGACACTAAAAACAAACTCATCACCAAACAACACTATACCTATAAACATATCAGGTTGTAATTTTAGTTCTAACTTAAATTCTTCTTTATCTTGTAAGTGTGACACTTATAATATTAATAATGAAATCAATACCGACACTGTATTATATAATAGTACTGATTGGACACAAGAAAGTGAACCAAATCAAATTAAACTAATTTCTTATAATATACTAAGTCAAACATTGCTAAATAAACATTCTTATTTATATTTCAAATTTAAAAAATCACATTTAAAATGGGCAAATAGATTGGATCGAATAATATTAGAAATTACAAAAAATAAATATGATATTATTTGTTTACAAGAAATGGAACAACATTTTTTACATCATTTTATCAACAAATTATGTCCAAAATATAAATATATTTATAAGAGAAGAACAGGATGTAATGTTGATGGTATTTGTATTTTTTATAATTTTCAAAAATATATAATTCAGACGTATAAAAACGTTGAATTTTATCAAAAAAATCATTCTCTCATGGACAAACATAATGTTGGTCTCATTGTTTATTTTGAAGAAAGAGAATCACAATCAAGTGAAGATAATAATATACAAATAAATAATACATGCTCAAGACCACATAATTATAATACGTGCAATTCCTATCAAAATTCAATGTTCAACCAAAATCCATACAAAAATATTTACAATTCACAACAATTTAATCAAATCCTTTCCACATCTCTAACCAAACAAACAATATTCAATTCTAACTCAAATTTCCATATTGATTCCTATCCAAATTCACAATTTATCGCAAATTCAAATTTCTATAGTAATAGTCCACCTTTTTCAACCCCACAAGTCAAACCAAATTGTAATTCTCAATCTAAAACAAAAAATAATTCTAAAGCTATTATAATAGGTTGTACACATTTATTTTTTAATCCTAAACGACCAGAAGTAAGATTTGCTCAATATGAATATTTTATGAAAGAATTACAAATTATGAGAAATAAATTAGCAAACAGAAATAACATACCAATAATAATTTGTGGTGATTTCAATAGTAAACCAAATAGTAACCTTGTACAAACTATTTTGACTGATCCTCTCGTACCACTCAAATCTGTCTATAGTTTAAATAAACATTTCGTATCTACTAATCAAGATAATTGGTGTTTGGTAGATTATATTTTTTATTCACATCAAAATTTGAAATTAATAAATAGAATTGAATTGCCAAAATGTAATGATACGGATTTGACTAGAATTCCAAATGATAACCAAGGTTCTGATCATTTTGCTTTGAGTGCTCTATTTGAGTATTTGTAGTTTAAGTTTGAGCTTAGTTGGTTGAAACAGTAAATTTGTAACCAGGAAGCTGTTCGTTCCAATCTAATTCTATCCTCTCCTCTTCAATGGTCACAATATATCTTAAAACAGGTCACAGTATGTATTATTAATAATAAAAAAAAGGCTGGACCTTAATAAGATACATTGTTGTTGCATCGTTCCTCTTCTTAAAATCAACGCTTCTCTCCATTTCCAGATTCAGGTGTGGAAAAATGATGGAAATATGTTGATATAAGATTACCGAAAAAAGGTTTTGATGGGCCTTGGTTGGAATTGTGTTGGTATGCGTTCCAAGTCATTTTGGACCGTAGTACCGGCCATCATGAGACCAATAAGTTGATAAGATTTACGGTCATTATTGGGGATTTCTTACCCATAAGAGAAAAACAGAACACTTATTGGTAAAATTACAGCAACGTTTTTTTTTTTATCAAAAAAAGAAAAAAATATATTTTTTTGTCGTATATTTTTGAAAACTTTTTCAAAGGACAGAGTATAATGACAAGTGTAGAAAACACAGATGTGAACTCTTTTTTAATGAGGTAGATATTATATAATATAGTACTATATCATCACTTGATTGTAAAAATAATAAAGATGTTGATTAAAACTGACTAGTTTTGTGCTCTCCTGAGCACATCATCAGAACTTGGTTGAACGAAGACTGACTGAAGATTAGGAGTGTACATAAGAGATGTACAATAAGATAGAGTACTATATTGACTACCTCATTATGGTTTTACTTGACATAGTATCCCAATTTAAGAGAAAAAGATTTGGGCTGAGGGGACATGTTTTGGCATTGAAAACTCGACATCGAAAATTTCAGTCAATTACAATATTTTCCTTTTTATTGATGAAGAAAGTAAAAAAAGAAAGTATAATATTGTAAGAAAACTATAATAACAGAGGAAATAAATGCATACATAAGCTAAACAAAATAAAATATATCTATATCTATAATAATAAAACTCAATGTAACGATAAATGTATGTATCACTAATTGCTTAGCCTAAACGGTAAGAGATATCGAAAAATTGATGAGAATGGACCCCCGAAAACATAGGCAGAAACCCCAGAAATATTATCAGAATTCGAAAATGTCGTACCGTTTTCGAGTTACGGCCGATTTTTCGATTTTTGACCGAATTTAGCCGGTCATGATCCGATATCTTGATTTATGTCGCGACAACATACCAACACAAAGCGAGAAAGTTTTAGCAGACCTTTCAAGCTTTAATTTATGTCATAGTTTGCAAAAAATTGCCAACCGTTACGGCTGTTTTTCCGATTTTTGAAAGGGAAATCATAGACCACTATACGGCTGTTTTTCCGATTTTTGAAAGGGAAATCATAGACCACTATTATCACGGGAACGGCCATGCCTCTAAGGCGCCAAGCTATGGGCCGTAGCGAAGCACGGGCGATACAGCTAGTATTACATAAAGCAGACTCCATCTGCTTCAAGAGCCTTAGAGACATGACCTTTCCACGTGGGATGAATTATAGCATTTATAAATAAGGAGCCCAGAAAAATAAGAAACATGAACATTTTTTCTATTAGGTATCAATGTTATAACCAATTTTCCGATTTTTGCTGGGAAAATCAAAATTGTGGACAACGAATCCATCTCTTTACTTCTGACCACGAAGAAAGATCATCCTCAAGGGTGCTCGACGACAACCGCATAATTACTCATCTTATTGAATAAAAGAAATATTTTCATACACATATTGGAGGAAAAACAAATAAACATACTGTTATTGGAGTTCACAGATCAAGCAATAATATGCGAACTCCCATAATAATATGTGTATTTGTTTTTCTCTGCATCTAATAAAATTACTATAATTACGCGACTGTCTGCGAGCGTATTACGCGGCTGTCTGCGAGCACCCCAAGATGTCAAGCAAAACAGCACAGAGCATTACATAAAACAAACTTTCAAAAGACACATGACAGCATTACAACTTGTCTTGTGTCCTTGTTGTACAATGTTCATCTATACCTATAAAACGTAAAGCTCAGTTGGTATACTGACTCATAATCAACGTAGCTCTATGATGGCTAAAGTTAGAAAGTTTGTCAAGAGGCCTTGCTGTACATCTTATAAAACGTAAAGCTCAGTTGGCATACTGACTTGCTGTACATAATAATATATATGTATTATGAAAGTTGGCTGCAATATTTTTTTCCTGAATTGTTTATAAAAATAAAATACTGAAATTGTTTGTAAAAACTCGTTTTTTTTGTTACATTTATTTTTTTTAAATTGTTTTTTTTTTCTTTTTTAATGTCGATAAGTGAGAAGCCATTAATATTTCCAATTTCGGTGCTGTAATAACACCAGAGCCCTGGATAATATGAACTTAAACACATTTAAAATCAATGAATTATATAAAATTATAATAGAGGGATTGAATCGAGACCTTTATAGATGTCTTTATTACAAAAGATGTCTCAGATATGGTCGATGGAGCCAAGAAAGCATGATGTACCAAAGCACACTCCCTTCCAAATACTGACCAGGACGAACGTTATTTTTAGATCACGTTAACTGTTAGATGATAAGTCATTAATTCTAAAAAAATAGTTTGATTTTTGTTTGCATATTTACTTGGCTAGCGCCACTACTTCGTATATTCCCATTTGTATATTTACTTGGCAAGCACCACAACTCTGTTTATTCCCATTCCTTTGCAATCCTTTCGATGTCTTCTCTATTGAAAAATGGTTTATCGATGTTACTGAAAATAAATTCAAGTAATACTTTAAAATTAGGCATTCACCTTACAATGCGTGAGAAAGTATGGAAACACATGAATATCTTGAGAACAAAAACAAGATCATAACTTTAAAATTTTAAATATAAAATATGTGACACCTTACACCTTGGGTGACAAATTTTCAAAGTTCAAATCTAACTCCATCCCCGCCTCTTCGAAATACTGGTCACAACAGATCTACATAAAGAAAGGTCGTAGTGATAATTGCATTAGCAGGGTGTCTACCAGTTTAGGTCCATCAAAAAGGAGGACCTTTGGAGGACTTATGGATACATTCCGAAGACCTTTTTGATTGACTATATACACAATCACAAAGAATTTTTGAAATGAACATAGCCTCGGAATTTTCACCGTTTTTGTAGTTGTTAACGTATAATTAATTACACAATCAAGTCATAATTAAACATTATGACCGTTTTTTCCATGAATTAATTTTTAAAAACTTTAGAGTTTATTAATTAAAATTTAGCTATATTTTGGCAGTCAAATACAAAAGAAACGGAATAGTTAACTCAAATTCCTCCAACTTGTTTGTGTGTGTGTGTATCTAAACACGGACACAAACACACATGAACAAGATGGTTTTATCTGTGTGTGAAAGCCACAGAAAAAGTCTCTTGAAACAGGTACTAAAAACTTCCTTCTACTAACAGAAAAATATTGGTAGTATTTCAACGTCTGAAAAAAATGCTAGTACATTTTGTGTTACAAGGAAATGAAAAGACTTCACTAATAAAAGGTAATAAATGCTATCAGCGCCGCAGGCGAAATTTTTGAAATTATGTAAAAAGAATCTTAGAAAATCGGAAGATTAATCACTGAAAACTCAGTGTGGAAAAAAGGAGGACCTTCCAGTAAAAAGGAGCAATTTTAGAGGACCTTTATGAAAAGAAGGACTTTTGGAGGACCGGTAGACACCCTGATTAGAGACCTGCAACCAGTTTAATATGAGATCCACAGAAGTAACATTCACTTGCCAACATCTGATCTATACTGAACTTAGTATTCCCTGTCTACTCACTCTATCATATGAGATCCACAGAAGTAACATTCACTTGCCAACATCTGATCTATACTGAACTTAGTATTCCCTGTCTACTCACTCTATCATATGAGATCCACAGAAGTAACATTCACTTGCCAACATCTGATCTATACTGAACTTAGTATTCCCTGTCTACTCACTCTATCATATGAGATCCACAGAAGTAACATTCACTTGCCAACATCTGATCTATACTGAACTTAGTATTCCCTGTCTACTCACTCTATCATATGAGATCCACAGAAGTAACATTCACTTGCCAACATCTGATCTATACTGAACTTAGTATTCCCTGTCTACTCACTCTATCATATGAGATCCACAGAAGTAACATTCACTTGCCAACATCTGATCTATACTGAACTTAGTATTCCCTGTCTACTCACTCTATCATATGAGATCCACAGAAGTAACATTCACTTGCCAACATCTGATCTATACTGAACTTAGTATTCCCTGTCTACTCACTCTATCATATGACATCCACAGAAGTAACATTCACTTGCCAACATCTGATCTATACTGAACTTAGTATTCCCAGTCTACTCACTCTATCATATGAGATCCACAGAAGTAACATTCACTTGCCAACATCTGATCTATACTAAACTTAGTATTCCCTGTCTACTCACTCTATCATATGAGATCCACAGAAGTAACATTCACTTGCCAACATCTGATCTATACTAAACTTAGCATTTCCTTCCTGGTTATCACTTGATGAGTTCGACTTGTTATCATCTTCTAGAAGGCGAAGTTTCAATATCTCCAATTCTATTTTCTTCTCATCGTTCAATTCGTCAGACAGACAAGACGAATGGAATTTATGACCACAAGGAAAAATGTAAAAACTATAATTCAATAATTGACTTTCACACAAATTGCATAAATCAGTGTTGAGCGTTACATAGAATCTGAAAGAAAAATTATGGGGATGTCAAAATCGTGCAGCTTTGGTAAGTACCTCTGTTAATACTGTCTAGTGAAGAGACACCGAATTTTATTTGGAAACCTTGTCTTAACTTCGGCTTCATCTATTTTTGTGAACGTTACTGAACTCCACTTTTGACCCCGATATACATCCCAAAATGCACTTGAATGTATGTACAATGTATGTGTGTATGTATGTTTGTTTGTCACGCGATACAAGTCACAATTTTCATCCGATTTTGACGAAATTTGGTATACAAGGAAATTTTGGGGAAATTAAGGAAATTTTGGGGGCCCCAATATTCTGTTTTTTGAAAATGATTTTTATCTTTTTATTGGTTTGTTGTAGAAACGTAAAATTTTGATATGTTATGGCTGATGTTAAGGGATTTTCGAATTTGAAAATTTTGGAGTCCGTGTCCTGGGGGCAGGGGACCCAATATTTTGTCTTTTGAAAATGACTTTTTAAAATTTGATTAAAATATTTTTTCTATAAAATAACTAAAACACTAACTTGAACACCTGATCATCTTGATCCACTAGTAATATTCTAGAGAGGAACATCTATTTTCAGAAACCAGAAAAAATAGAAATCTGGTATCTTGGGACAAATCCTACAAACCCTTTTGACAGTCAAAGTGAAGCACTGGTAGAGATCATTTGTACCCGTAAGTCTTTTTTACATCTTTTAATTACATTCCTTATTATAGCTCAAATTTGAATTTCGAAAAGAGCGTGGAACTAAAACAACGGCCATTCTCTTTCCGATAAAAGTTGTCTAAAAATGACATTCTCCAGTCTGTAACTCGGATATGCTTCACCTGACTCACGGTAATTGCGGTAAAAATGTTACATTTAATCTCAGCTANAAATTTCAATCGTTTTTTTTTTCAATAAAAATACTCTACTTTGCACGTGACTTATAATATAACAGCAACATCAACAACAATAAACACGGTCCATGAACTTCATTTTCAGGTGTTAGTTCTGGCTTGGCTGTCTTCGGACACCCTGGAAAAAAATCTTGGGTACGGCTCTGGGATCCTTTTTATAGACAAACATCGCGTAGAGAGGACAATAAAAAGACCATGGCCACGGCAAGACAACCCTAACGGAGACACCTACCTATTATTACAAGACTGAATATCATTTCTTATTTGTTCTGCTGATCTAGAAGCTTCAATCATTTCTTCTTTAAGATCTACGATATGCTGATTGTATTGCTCCAGACTCGCACATATAGCATGCTTAAACTGATCAATGCAAGTAAAATCAGAAAAGAATGGCAGAATGTCTTCAATTGATATCAACTCACTTTGTTCAAGGAATTCTAAAGCAGATTTGATATCGTTTCTCTCTGAAACCTGAACACACAAGAAAAATATGCTCATTAATATACAAAGTGAACCTGAATATCCGAATAACGTTATCAGATATCCCATGGTAAATAGTCATTTTACACAAAATACTCTAATGGGAATATGCCATGTTCGCTTCGTTTTCAAAAATCTGGTGTGAACCATCACACGACTTTCCTTATCTATAAAAAGAAGAAGAAAGTATTGTAATGGGCTGAAATATTCGATGTCGAGTTTTCAATGCCAAAACACGTTTTGCAGTCCCCAGAGTGGAAATACAATTATATACATAATAGAATTCTTGATATATTATTACACTTCAACCTCAGTTGTATTTTTCAATTTCTTATATGAAATTGATATGAATTAGCACCAAATTTCAAGTTCTAGCTCTTTCCATTCTGGTTTTATGCGAAACAGCCAAAAAGCGTCCTTCAACCGCTAATTAGCGGCCAACAATATATTACACTTCAACCTAAGTTGTAATTTTCAACTTCTTGTATAAAATTGATATGAATAGGCACCAAGTTTAAAGTTCTAGCTTTACCGTTCTCATTTTAAGCATGATATGCGAAAACCGCTAAAAAGCGGCATCAAAACGCTAACGGTATATTCGATTTCCACCAAAAGCTTATTTTGCCGTTCATGGCATAAAACTGACATACATATCAAATTTCAAGTCTCTAGCGCTTGCCGTTCTTGAGATATCTTGTTCATAGACAGACGGACGGACAGACAGACACACATAGGGACCAATGGCTGAAACTCGAGATCTGGGCTCTGGGGACCCCAAAACGTGTTTTTTCATTGAAAACTCGACATCGAAAATTTCAGCCCATTACAATACTTTCCTTTTTATGGGATAAGGAAAGTAAAAAGGAAGCCATTTTTTTAAAAAAAATCGATTTTAATCCAAAAATTCAATCTAGTTTCAAAAATTCAATCTAGTTTATAATTGAAACAAAGTGCAAAATTTTTGTAATTCCTATTACGAAAAATACCATCTCCCATGTCTCATTGACTACTGCACTAGTCTTGCCCTTGAGAGAACGGGTCCGAATCATGGCATTGGCAATAATTTGTTACTGTGGTTTGGATGTTTTCGGGTATCACTTAGCCTCATGAGGACAATGAGTAGCTATGGAGATAAATACCCATAGCGACCCGGTGCCAGCACTGTAGGTAAAAATTAAAAATTGAAAGTAAGAGGGTAATATAAAATATGGGGAAAATGCTGCAGTGAGCACCAAATTTGTGACATAACACAAAAAAACGGCATTTATTTATTACAAAAATATATTTCAAAAATTTTCGTTCTGACGTCGTTTTTGTATCATTCGTGCAAAACAGTTATTTTTTTTCTTGGGGATTTTCGATCTGAAATATGGCCCGAAAAATTTCAACCTAGAAATGGGCATGCATCGGATAAAATATACCGCACTCAACGCTGCTAAATGACAATTGTGTCAGTTCTATGACCCGATAGCAAAGCTACTCAATCGTCACCAAGAGGCTGATGAGTGCACCCCTAAATCACAAGCACTAAGTCAAAAATTTCCCCACCCCGCCGAGAATTGAACCCGGGTCCCCCACGTTAAATGCCCGTGTGATACAATCGTAGGACTTGAGGATCGGTGTCCTTTGAGTCAAATCCAGCAGAAAATGATGGAATGAGGATAACTCAGTTGGGTTGCAGAATAACTAATAACCAGCCTGTGATCTCGTGACATTTCTCTTTGACTTGACAAACCCTTGGGATGATAAGCGGTCCTTTATATTTGTCGTTGTTTGTGTTATGATAACTCACAACATTAATTAAATCTTTCACCACTCATGACGTCTATCTTTTGTTGGTCCTTGTAATGAGTGGTCAAAGATGTCAAGATATTTATTTACGATATACAGAGTGCGGCAATTAGTTCTCCCACTTTTCAAACAATCGAGGAAAGGGGAGTGATAGTGGGAGGAGCGTGGGGTTTGTGACATTCAACACGAAAAGACTTCTAGTTTTTAGGTGTCGCAATGGTTGGGTCGCGCGAGCATCGTGCGTTCGTTATCAATGTGTTTTTTTTTTAAAAAGTGAATCCATTATAGCCACTCAGAGGGCTTTTCGCACAAGGTATGCACTCCACAGATCCAGTGCCTGATCGAAAAACAATTTGAGTTGGGTTCACAACTTTAGGACATCACCAGTTTTTTGCTGTATTGGGTTACGGCCCATACAGCCAATCGTTCTCGTGAGATTCTGCAGGACATGTTCCTCGATCACATGATCTCCTTAAGACATGACATTTCGTGGGCCCCTCTCTTGCCGGATTTGAGTCCCTGTGACTTCTTCCTGTGTGATTACCCAAGGCTGAGGTCTTCAAAGATCACCCTGGGACCATTGAAGAGTTAAAGCAGGCAATTCTTGAAGAAATCATACAGATTGATGCTGGTATGCTGAGGAGAGTCGTGGAAAACTTCCGCGAAAGACTCCCAATGTGCATCACTCGCCAAGGCAGACATTTGGACGACATCATTTACTAAACATAGATGAAAAAAAAAATTAGAATACACAAGCTTTCAGAATACAAAATAATTTTTCAAATATCTCATTTCATTTTTATTTACCAGCTCTTTCAAATGTGGGCGAACTAATTGCCGCACCCTGTAATACCCACTTTCCCAGAAAGACTGCTTACATAATAATATTCTTACCACGTGATGTGCAATTTTCAACCATAATTTTCTTTTCAACTCCGTAGCATGTACAGGAAGAAGCATTGCAGTTTGTTTAGCGAGTTCAACGTCTATGTCTAAAGCCAAATCTACTGCAGCTTCCCACAATCCTAACACACGAGAGATGATCACACAGGCTTCTGTCCGTTTCAATTGACGACATGTACGCAATGCATAATGTGGATCATAATTTAAAATAGACAAATCACCTTGCAATTCTAAATATTCAACAAGATTATCAGGCTTGTGTTTTGCATAGAGAAGAAGTAGATAATTATGCACAGATTGAGCTTGACAGTTCCCAATAGTGATGCAATAGTCGAGAAATCTAGAAACAAAAAGTAAAAAGAATTATGCAGAGTGAAGAAGTAAATAATTATGCACAGATTGAGCTTGACAGTTCCCAATAGTGATGCAATAGTCGAAAAATCTAGAAACAAAAAATAAAAAGAATTATGCAGAGTGAAGGAGTAAATAATTATGCACAGAGTGAGTTTTACATTTCCCAGAATGTATGCAATACCCGAGAAATCTAAAAACAATGATGTTTTGCACAACGAAAAAGTAAATAATTATGCACAGATTGAGTCTGACAGTTCCCAAAATGTATGCAGTAAATATAGATAAGGAAAGTCGTGTGATGTTCTTTTAATAGATAAGGAAAGTCGTCTTATGTTCACTCCAAATTTAGAAAATTCGTATATTTTCACACACATTCTTTTATAAAAAAGGAAAGTCGTATGATGTTCATAGTAGATTTCTTTCTATATAGATAAGGAAAGTCGTATTACAGTTACTGTAATATAAAAATATATTTATAAAAGAAACGTAAAATAATAAAAAAAAATTTGCAAAAAAGACAATATCCATTCAAATTGAAATAATTATAAGACAAGCTTTCAACAGCACTCAGGATATCATCCTCAGGACAGTGTTGCCTCTATGATGTTCAGAATAGAAGTGAGCGTACGTTTACTTTTGTTGATCGGGCAGGTGCTGGTATATTCTTTCCCAAATCGCTTTTATAATTGATGGAGCTCGGATTTTGATTTACAAAGAATGCCTCAAGTATTTTTTTTTTTTTATAATGTTGTTCATTGGTAATAATTCTGGTGTCATCAAATAGAGTCAACACTGGCCTGAGGATGATAGCCTGAGTTTTACTGAAAGCTCGCCTTATAATTATTTCAATTTGAATCGATATTGTCTCTGTTGTATTTTTTTTTACTGTAATATATTTATTCACGTAATTATATTACAGTGATTGTCATGGTTCTGGAGACCCATGTCAATTATCAGCCTCCAAGAATATTTGTGTGATGACCATTAAAATAGCAGTTCTGGAGGCCCATGTCAATTATCAGCCTCCAAGAATATTTGTATGATGACCATTAAAATAGCAGTAGACTACAACTTATCTAGAGCTACTGTCTCACACATCTGGCTAACATCGGATGTACTTACCTTATTTGAACAGTTTCATTATTACAAGACATTATTGAGGACAATATCTGAGTTGCATCTAATTGTATTCCATTCTAGAGCTACTGTCTCATACATCTGGCTAACATCGGATGTACTTACCTTATTTGAACAGTTTCATTATTACAAGACATTATTGAGGACAATATCTGAGTTGCATCTAATTGTATTCCATTCTAGAGCTACTGTCTCATACATCTGGCAAACATCGGATGTGCTTACCTTATTTGAACAGTTTCATTATTACAAGACATTATTGAGGACAATATCTGAGTTGCATCTAATTGTATTCCATTCACAACAATCATATCTAAGGTTAACTTATCGGATGTGCTTACCTTATTTGAACAGTTTCATTATTACAAGACATTATTGAGGACAATATCTGAGTTGCATCTAATAGTATTCCATTCGCAATAATCATATCCAAGGTTAACTTGGCTGCATTTTGAAGTAAGGTTGGTATAAATTTGTACCATAATGTTGAATTTTTCTGTTTACACAACAGACTAATACTGTCTTTATAATTTTCATCCAACAGAAGATGGCGAATATTTCGTTCGTAATCTTTCGTGGCAATTGTTAGTTTGATTAGATTTTGTTCATCACCATGGCTTGCAATCAAATCGAATACACTTGTCCGATGTTTTTTGACAAACTCCTAAAAAAACATTTCATGATAAATTACAAGTTTGTTGTTAACGTTCTGAACGAGTCTTCCAGGCTGAGGAAGGCAGCCTCTCCAACAAGATCTGTCCATAATGCTGACGGCTCTAGATTAGTTGAGTTTGATGGACAGTTGAATCAACGAGCAGCCAACATACATAGAGGACAACGATCAGATACTTCAGGGTTTAGCCAGGATTTATATACCAGCTCTTTGAGAAGTATCTGGAGCAGCACGGCTGGGATGAACACCTCCAAAGGAAGAAAAACACAGTGAGTTGTCGTCGGAGCGGTGTTGATGGTCTTTGGCCATGCCCGAAAGCACGGGTAGCCCCGGTGCGAAGAACAAACCATCTTGAGGGCCATAAATTACAATAGCACTGGTCTTGTACCAGGGTTAGTCCAAAAACGTTTCTGTTCCGACCAACAAAATGTATTGTAGCACTGTTTTGGACGTAAAATACACCCAGTATATTTATGAAATAATGACTGCTAGAAATTGCCATAATATTCGGAGTGGTATCGACGGTTGCATCATATATTAAACAATTATTGAAGAGCAAAAAATTCCTCATCAGTCGATAGTTTAATAAACAATATGTCAATAACCTGAACTTGGCACACATATGATATCACTTACTTTGTAGGCAAATAATTTTGGTGTGACATGAACTTTGCACTCATATGATATCACTTCTTTTGTGGCCATGTTTTTAGGAGAGATATGAGCCACTTGAATTTTTGACATTTTGGTGAGAGACATTTTCTTGCACACAAAGTGTTTTTTTGGGGGGTAAATTCTTACCGTAACTTGTGGTAATGCTAGAAATATGTCTAAATTGACTTGCAACATGCGATATTGTTCAGAGTTCTCTTGTCCCGCATTGCGCAACTCTCCCAACTCATACAGATAGAGTTCCATTACCCACATCGCAATCATACTCGTCTGAGCTTTGTCTTCTTGGTTTAATCTCTCTAGTTTCTGAAAAAATAAAAAATAAACATAAATTTAGACCCAGGCACCACAGGTTGACTCGTCCTTACGATGTTTTTTTTTTTTTAAGGAGTCCCTTTTTAAGCCTGCATAGGCACCTCTTGTGCGTTAGGAGAAGCTGCAGTAGATCCTGTACATGCTACGGAACTGAAAAGAAAATTGTGTTTGAAAATAGCACATCACGAGAATATTATTTTTATGTAAGAGGTACTTCTGGTCTAGTGGGTATTTATTTATTTCGGGGTGCGTTCAACCATGTGATGGAGTCGCTTACGATAAATATCGCATGCCATATCGCTAGCAATAATTATCGGCCGATAAAAGTTGCTATCACCCTGGTGCGAACGACTCGAGGAATTGCTAAGGTTTTTAAATCTAAAAAGTTAATGCGCGTCGCACAAGTGATAAATATCACTTGCGCTAAAATATAAGCCGATATTAATCGTGTTGTTCTGGTATGTACCCTGCCAAGTCCACACAGGATTTATTTTCCCGACCAAGATCGACCAATTTTTGTTCTGACGACAACAGACCCTCTGTAAGTTTCGACTATGGAGAGGCTGACTGATTTCAAATAGGTTCCTTCAAAATATTTTTTTTTTAAAAAAACTTACTTTCTTCAGATAAGTTCTGAGAGCATCGACTTGCCACTCTTGAAGAAATTTCAGAGCAATATCTTCCAAACTGGCTTGAGTTCTGGCCCACAAAAGGGCACTGGCTTCATATTCTTTAGAATTAAAATTAGCTTCAGCTTGCTTTTGAGTAACAATGTCTGGAAAAAAAATGGGTCCAGTGATAGGGTTCCGTACTAATAGAAAAACTATTCTTGTAATGATGTAATAGTTTTTATTACAACAATAATCTTCTTCCTGGAAACTGTCCGGCCTACAATAAGGCAGCTCGAGCACACAGTCGAGTCACAACGAGTCGAGGTAACCAAAATGATATTTATATCTAAATTAATACACACGATATTTGATGATAAAAAATAAAAAAATAAAAAAAAAA
>CM022883.1:3015026-3026680 GCA_012654025.1 Pachypsylla venusta
GGGGGGGGGGATTGTTTGACGTCCACCCTGTATATTGCAACCTTTAAAAAACAAGATTTAAACGTTTCGCCAGGCGCCTTAGGGGCACGGCCATTCTGAATTTTTAGTATTTTCTTCTACATTTTATTTTACCCGTTCCTGGTTTCAAACTCGTAACTCTGGAATGGCTGGCCATATATATCTTTGCAGAAAATGTCCTAAAATAAGGACTGAAGGGCCACCTAAAACTTTCTCGCTTTGAGTTGATATGTTGTCGCGACAAATTTAAAGATATCTGACCATGACTGTCCGATTTTGGTGAATAAATTATAAATTTGGCAGTAACTCGAAAACGGCTTGACATATTTTAGTTCTGATAATTTTCCTGGGTCGTAGATCATGATTTTGGGGGGGGGTCCATTCCCATCAAATTTTTGCTATCTGCTACCGTTTGGGCTGTAGTATTGTAACAGTGTAGTATTGTAACATATGAGTTTACCGAAAAAAAATTGATGACCCTTGGCTGGAACTGTAATGGTGTGCGTAACAGGTCGTCCCGGTGTGTAGAACCGGTCATCTTGAGGAGGTCTTATATCATAAACACCGGAGGTAACCAAATTAAAAGATATTGGTTGCGTTGTTGTAGTGTGTACCTTAGGGAGCATTTACGGGCTATATGTATAGAGAGAAAAAAACTTATTGTGACATCTTGAATGTATGGTTAGCTGATGTAAAAAAAAAAAATACAGACACCCTGTATGTATAATACATAATACTTACCCAAATTGGCCGGATTATTGTTACAAAATGATTTTGCTTTATCCCATTCTCCCTGGTCCGTATACATCAACCAAACATGACGATTTTCTCGTACAATTTTATATCTGAAAACTGCTTGTTCTGCAATCACCCAAACTCGGCCTTTAACATTATCTTTAATTATGTCTATCAGTTTACCGTGCGTCTGAAAATGAATGAAAAGGGAAAATAAAAATAAGACTACTAGTCTAGTAACTATCAAAAGATAGCTCTTTTTCGGGAGATAGAAGTCTTCATGAAACACTTTTGAGGTCAGTGACTTTGCTCCTTATGCCAAACCTCTCCCTCTTTATCATTCGGTGTCCCTCATTTTGATGGTTCATTAAATATTAAAAAGTACAATGTTTCCACTACTGTTTTTCAAAGTCTCTTCCTAGTATTGATTTCGACTGAATTTTCCGACTCTGTTTTATGTTTTACCGATAGCTCTAAATCTATCAATTCCACTAGTTGTGCTTATGTTATTAATAATCAAATGTCCTCTTTTGTCCTCAATTCCATCAACTCTGTATTTTTTCACGAACTTATTGCCATTTTTTTGTATATCCAAAATATTAAATATCCCATTGGTCACTGACTCCAAAAGTGCATTGTCTGCCATATCCAACTTCAGGTTTGGCAACCCTATTATCTGTAAAAAATTCTCGACGTAGTCTGAGCTTAAAAGTTGTGTCAAGGTTATTCGTTTCCTCTAGGTCCCGTTGTGGCATCAGGGGTAACGAAACTGCAGATTGGGCCGCTAAAAACCCTAACCTTTCTTTTCAACTACTTAAAATCTGTTCAGCCCTAGATTTCAAACCCGCCATTTTTAAATCATTAGGGATGCTTGGTAATCTTCTTGGAGTAACATTCCAACCTCCAATAGACTGTAAAAAATTAATCCCTTTATCAAAACCTGGCGTACAAGTAACAGGAGTACTCGAATGGAGGAACTGGTTTTGTCCCGGCTGAGGATTGGTCACACGAGAATGAACCACAGTTTTCTCTTTAAAAAGGCGCCACAACCCTCTTGCCGTTCTGGTGTGTTGCTAAGTGTTGTCCATATTCTCGCGTGTCCTCTTCATGCTTCGATTGTCCGACAGTGTCGAGGGTGTTGACTCTCTCTTTATATTTCTTAAATCCCTTGATTTGTTCAATAAGATGTAATTGGGAGGCGCCGGCGCGAACGACCTGTTTAAACACATCGGTTAAAACGCCTAAAGGATAAAAAAAGATAGCTCTAAATAATGACCACCAGCTTATTCTATGAATATAAATGTAGAATTTCTTTGTAGCCTCTTCACAAGTTTTGTGGGTATCACAGTATCGCTAAGAGCCTCATGTACTAATAATCTCTTCAATCTTCTACCAAACCAAATCTTTATACCCTGGTAATACCGCCACATTAAAGTTTCTACTCAATCGTTCACAACACTAAGTCGAAAATTTCCCGACTCCGCTAAGAAGTAAACCCGGGTCCCCTATGTGCAATGCCAGTGTGAAACCACTAGACTAGGAGGACTGCTTACATTTGCACGGTTATTATGGGCTAATCGAAGAAAATCGTGTATCAGATATAAGTATACATCAAAACAACTTCTGTACTTCTCGTTTTTACTTACTTCATTATAATTATCCTCAAACATGATTTGTTTATTTAGCAATGATATGCCCGTCACGTGATCAGAATAAAGTAACAATGCATGATATTCTGTCAATATAAATGATATTACATCAGGTGCCACTTCAATCACTGAGGGGGGCGACTTTTGTTCATCTAAATTTTGAATTAATAGTCCTCTATCAACATACCAAGCATAAACAGGACATCTAGATGTATCTTTTGGTAACAAAAATTGAAGTTTGGAAAATTGAAGAATATTTTTCTTTTCAAAATACGATTCTGAAAATAAAATAAAAAATACTTGTCTTTTTTGTATCATAAAGGTGTCCTCAGACAGCTGTATACTAACTTACCCTATTATTTATTGTTCTTTGAAGCACACTATCTTACCCCCCCCAGTATTTTTATTTTTTAAATCTAGGTCCACTCTTTTCCGGATTTGGATCTCATGGTGGCTATTTTAACTGAGTATAGTCTACAAGTTCTAGTATAGAATAAAGAAACTTTCATCTTACCTTGCTTACTAAGATAAGTTTGAAATAAATTTGGAAATATTGGTTTGGCATCTCTTTGAACTATTCCTTGGAATGTGTAAATTCTATCAATACTTGCTACCAATATGATACTCTCTTCTGATTGATCTTTCTTGATGTGATAAATATCAAAGATACGTTTGTTAATTGTGAACAGCTTAAAAGAAAATAAAGTAAAATAAGTTTAGATCAAGGTGCCTGTGTAGGAATTACTTGTAATCTATCCTCTTTTTAGAAAGACTTGGGCCCTCACGCCACAAACTTCGAGAGAATAGTGGAAGCCATACAATTAGCTTATTAGTAAGTAAACAAATATGTAGCCAGCGTCTCACGTTGAATACACCAGTTCCCATTAGATCACTAAAGTTAAGCAACGTCCAGCGAAGTTTTACCAACTGGGTATCCACGTGCCCTTGTGATGCTGGCTATTGATCCGGCCCAACCTAGGCTGGATAACGAGCCTGAGACTTCTGACAGGACATGATTGTCTTGTCCAGAATCTCCACAGAATAGGATGCACAGATTCTCCTATTTACCCCTTTTGTACTAAAAACGAAAACATGAATTCAGACCATTTGGCAGTATGTCCAGACCTTGGACAACGAAAATATGGTAGCAAAATATTGGAACGCTATAAGGAAAATGACATTAAGTCAAATTTCCGGGCTTTTGAAACAAACAAACAGTTTAGATTAAATAAAATATTTAAAAGGAATCGTAAAAAATTAATAAAAATATTTGGAAAAGACAATATCGATTCTAAAAATTTCTAAGTGGCGGGCTTTCAATAGTACTCAGACTGTCATCGTCAGACCGATGTTGACTCTACGTTTTTCAGAGTAAGTAGAAGTGAGCAAAGACAAGTGAGGATATTTTTAGAATCGATATTGTGTCTTTCAAATAGTTTAAAAGAAGTTATTTGAAGTATTCTAAATCGATTTTTAATGGTAAGATAGATATGAGGAATTGAGTCGAAAGTCAACAAGGGCCCGTTTTCAATCGTCTACCTCAAATAAACAGTAAAAATTCAATAAAGAAAATCTACCTCCTTACCTGTTTAATATATGTGTTACTATCTTGTATTATTTCAGATTCAATAATGTCCCCTTTGGAATTACCAAATATAAACGGTCCTAATGAAGTCCAGGCTATACTTGTTATGAAATACCCTCGTAATTTTGATAAATTCTTTGGTCTGTTACTACCAGGTTGGATCAGTAATATCTCAATTCCTTCAATGATAGCTATGACGTGACTACCATCCGGATTCATGAAAAGATTTAATAATTTGGAAGGTAAATTCACCTCTGAAATAGGAAGGAAAAATATTTATAAATTATTGTTGTTGTTTTCAAATTTAGAAACGGATTTACAAAGTGCATAAAGCAACCAAAGACATGAGCTACAGAGATTTTAAATTATATTTAAAAAATAGTCTAATAGAAATGGCGCCCCACAATCTAGAGCAGTGCATGAACTAACCGTTTCCTTTTTTTGCGGATAAAAAATAATTTATTTCACTTCACAGTTACAACGAATTTCGTGCCCTTTTTCATATTTATTAATATGTTTCTATTTAAATAAGAAATATTATTAAGGATGTTTGTAGTCATTATGAAATATATTTTTTAAAAACAATTTTGTATCAACTACAACCAGTTATGTTATTGAGTGACGAGCGCTTTCCTCTGTTAAAACAGTTCAATAGAAAATGTAGTAACAGACGAAAACGCTCGTGACTGAATATTTTTTTTTTATTTAGTTAGGCCCAAGTATTATAAAAGAGGTAAGATGCCTCTGAAACACACTTAAATAAATTAAACTAAACGAGCATCTTCGAAATCATAGATTTAACCGCACATTCGTAAAATAAATTTGGTTGAGGTTGTCAACAAAATCGTCTGGATTGGGCCAAGTTAAGAAGAGGGAGACTTTATAAACGCAATGCATATTATGCATTTACCTTCAAGAACATCAGGTGCGTCAAGATTGATTCTGAGCAGAACATTATTGGCCATTGCCAAAACTATTGTGTTACCTCCTACAGTAAGATGTGTTATCTGATGGGAGGGAGCAAAATTGACTTTTTGTTTTGTAAACATTGGAGTCTCATCTTCAATTTTGACACGAACAAATCCAGTAGTAGGCTGAAAAAAATAAAGCAAAGCTGATAAGTATTGAGCCATTAAAAGAAATTAGAATCTATAACTCAAGTTAGAAGTCATAGAAAAACTTACTAATATTTAATGTCGAACAAAACTTACATTCCTATATGATAAATTACGGTGGGATTACTTATAGATATTTTTTCCTCAATATGAACCCCAAGAGACTGATTTTTGCCTGCTTTAGAACAATCCATGGACGTGGGGTCACTAATGACACCTTTTTCGTCTTCCTGCCGATAGGAATATCAATTCTACGAGAAGAACCATCTACAAGTGAAACCATGACAGGAACGGTCGGAATCGAATATTAAAAATCTGAGGAGTCAGAAATTATTTTCACGATTCCGCGGACCTGGTTACAAGTAAACATCTGTTCCCCCAGTTACGTTTTCAGTGGACCCGTAAGTCCAAATCAATACAATTGTCTAAACCATACGAGTTTAAAGTGTTTTATATAAAACGAAGAGAAACATGCTAATCAAAAACTGGTTCACATTAAGTTTACTTTCATAACTTTCTAGGCACAACAGGTTCCCTAATATTATATTAGGGAACCTGTTCACTATATTTTAACTATTTAAAAGATTACTCACAATCTGGGCTGAATTTTCTGTAACATTTGGAAAAGATGTTTTTTGAGAAGCTTGTTCATATTGGTCAAATAACAAGCTCATGACTTAAACAGAAATAATAACTATTTTCAAATTTAATATCTTAAACCAAGCTCAAATAGTTATAACGTTATCAGTATTGAAGCCTTATCAGTAAAAGTAATAATTCAAGAGGATCGGTGATAAACATTAAAAAAAATACTCCTATTTTTATAAATAAAGATAATCATTTACTTATAATAAAACCACTAATTAATTAGTTATAAATTTACCCTATCCTTTTTAATTTTTTATTATTTAATTTCTTATAAAAAAAATGAAAATTTGAAGACTTTTGACAGCAAATAAACTTTAAATATTTGCCGGGATGTAAGAAAAAAATTCACAAAATCTACAGAACACGAACAAAGAAAAAAAAAGCACGAACTACCTAGTGAATATAATATTAATTGGGTTTCAAAATCTATATGGACAAAATGTTTTGCTTTTGTGTCTCTTCTTTAATACAGTGGATAGCGGCCAAAAAATAAAATCTCAAACTGCGCGTTCATTTGTTTTCTGTATTTCTTACCTTTTTAACTACATTAGAAATGTTTGTTTTTCCGTGTCCGGAAACCACAATTAGACTTGAAACTTCCTACATTTTGTCACGTAGACCCTTTTACTACCTATTAAATTTTGATCTCAGCAAGGTATTTTTTTTACTAACGTAAAAAAACATTGTCACAATGATAGAAATAACCACTTTTCAATTTAAAAAAATCTGTCATTACTGTTGACTCAATCTGCCGACCCTCGGAACGAGATCCTCATACTTACTCAATGGGTTGGAATGTGCATAAGTAGGTATAATAAACGTAAATGAGTTTTTCTTTTTTTTTAAAAAAAAAAAAACGTTCCTCTTATTTTTAAAACAAATAATGAGGTAGATAATTTGTTTTTTACCAGAATAATATTTTGGCACTTGAATCCAAAGCAATGGCGGACCAGAAATGAATTTAAAATCATATTATTTAAATTTAATCACAGACATAATAAAACCAATTGACAAAAGTGGCATCTACCAAATAAACATCCCCAACTTTGTTGAATACATTGGAAAGAGTTCACGATCAATCGCCACCAGAATAAAAGGACATTATTATTCAGTAACTAACAAACACCCGGGTAGAAACAGATTTGCTGATTTTATGATAATCAATAATATATCTGTATCAGCCTGCAACATTAATGTCCTACATTCCAAACTAGGTACTCTTCACTAAAATCGAAAACAAGCTTCTGCTTTATAATCAGGTCCTATAATCCTGAAACCTATATGGACCTACAGTATCCAGATTTGGGGCTGTACCAGTGATTCTAATGGGAAAATAATAAAAATATCTCAGAATAATGTTTTGATGACCATTCTCAAAGCTCCTAGGTACAATGGAAATAAAGACCTATATCGTTAGTTGGATGTAGACAGAGTAACAGATGTAATTTTTTTTAAAAATGCTTCTTCCTACTAAGAAGGTGTCCGAGATCATGTCAATCCTCAGGCCGCCCATCTCCTCGAGGTTGACAACCTATATAGACGTTTAAAAAGAAGAAAACTTCACGACCTCAAGAGCTCCATCTCTAGTTGCACCAGCTTGCAACCACCCTCATAAGACGAATCTGTTTATGATAATTATGTACATAAACAGACCCCTATGTACCTACATAAACTGGTTATTTATTTTTAATATTTTAAGAATAATATTGTTCATTAGATTTAAATGTCTAGATTGCATTTATAACAAAATGTTTTCATCGGGTATTTTGATTATTTAAAAAAAAAGTTACCTAAATACACTCGACTCATACCATAAAAGATCATACTATTCGATTGGACTTGCAAGTGGTGATTTTTTTCTGTTTTATTTTTTAATGAAATACCTACCTAGATAGTTTCGACTCGCGAGTCGCCTCGTTTCAGTATTATGACATGACTACCGCATCCCTTAAAAAGCTGATCTAGAAATTAAAATCTAGTCACAAGTGTCACAACTCACAACGTGCATTTAAAACACTGGTACGGTAATACCGTACCAGTGTTTTTACTTCAAAGTACGGAAAAAAATTAAACACTGTACGCATACGCAGGCGGCAGAAGGGATTTCATTTTCTTGTGTTTGGGTATTAGGTATTAGGTTTGGATTGGATCTTGAAATTCTGGAAATTTGCACCGAAAACTGAAATCGGCAGCTGACTGTTAACGGTTCCAACATGGAAAGTAGACAAAATTCTCACATTATTTCATAGTTTCAATGATTATATCTTTTACAGTTTGATTTTTTTTTTTAATATAAACTTTTGTGCTAACTAAAAATCATTGCAATGGAGTCTTTAAATGATCACGAGGAATCATCGATTACTGAAACAGCTTTCGAAGAACAAACCGATGTTGATATGGGTAAGATAAACGCTTTCCCTTTCTTATCACTTTATCAGTCATATTTATTTCTAACACCTATTACTTTACTTTCCATGCCCATCACGCAAAGTGTTGGTGGTGAAAGGGTTGGGTAGCTTATTATGTTACTCGGAGGACTCCGGTCTAGATAATGATAATCCGAGCTAGTTGTTGATAATTCCATGTCCTTCAATATGGCCCAAGAGTTCCTTTACTCTGTCAGTTTTTTGTGTGCTTTTATTATGCGGTAAATTTCTTAAATTAGAATGAAATTCCATGGGTTGGCTGGGTTTGAACCCACGCCCTACTGTTTACCAGTCAGAGAGTCTTACCATTAATCACATCACAGCCCATTCTCAGGGCTTTATTCTGTGTTTTATCATAATGGTTAAATTCTGTCAAATTCAGCCCTCTTGTGTCTTGTGTTTATTTTTCGAAAAATTATCTTTACGTTCAAATTTCAGTTAGTTTTGTTCAAGTCGGGTTCTGGAATCTCGTATATGAGCTTCTACAAGACCAAAACCGTGGTGTTAAAATTAGACCTAACTACATTCGTTCAATCTAAATACATACATGAATCAGAAATCCATGGTTCTTATGTGGTAGTGGTTGTTCGAACACCCGAGCCCAATCGGTAGCAGATAGTGAGAATTATATAGACCCCCTCCCTTAAATCATATTCTAGGACCCCTATAGATGCGAAGCACGGATTAAATAGCGGATCATCTATATTAATTCTGTTTAAAATTACAGAAGATTTATCCGAAAAAAATCCAGTTGCATCCAAACTTAAAGAAACAACATCAAATATAAACGAGATTAAATCAAATGAAACAATAAATACAATAACTAAAGAAAAATCAGACAATCCAACAGAAAATTTAGAATCCAATGAGAGTCCAATGGAAACATCTTTAGAAGAATCCAAATCGAAAAACGACACTACTAATATAATAGAAAATAACAAGACAGCCTCAACTAATGAAAAAATACAAGTAGAAACAATTATAAATGAAATATTGGATGATACAATAGAAACTGTAGACAAGCTTGATGTCAAAAATCATTCAAATGAAAATCATATTAAATCTAAAGATGACATTGTTTCGAATAATGAACCAAATTCATTAAGTACTTCTATTGAAATGGAAGAAGATACAAACAAAGTTGACAATTTATCTGAAGATGATAATCATGGGAAAAATAAATCGAATGAAAATGCAAAAGATCTTGCTGAACTCGTTGAAAAATCCAATGATCAATTTGATAAGAATATTGATAATTCAGCTATTGACGTGAACAATAGTTCCGTTATTATTGAAGGTGATAGTGAAGTATTGACGGTCAACAGTGATGTGTCATCTACGGGTTCTAATGATGATATTGATTATTATAATGATGATGTAAATCAGTCTTATGATATTTGTTCAGAAGGAAAAGCTGGTATACTAATACCGTCAGGAAAAAAAGGTGTTTTTTATAATCCTGTTCAGGAATTCAATAGAGATTTAAGTGTAGCTGTTTTAAATGTATTTGCTAAAGGTGAGTATTTTTTTTTCTTTTTTTTTTTTGAGATATCTTAAGATTGTCAATTTTAGTTCTATTTTTACCAAACTTTATTTATAATGTCTCTGTGAGTGTAAATGTAACAACTAGGTCTGAAATTTTACTTGAAATGAATTATTATTTAACAAGTTTATATTAGACATCCTATTAGTAACTTTAAAAAACACTACCGTTATTTATGACAAGGATTCACGAGTTGTCACTTAAACTCAAGTTGGAAATGAAAAGTAAGTGAATCCGTGTCATAAAAAATAACAGTAGTGTTTTTTAAATTTGATATTAATTATTTTTGAAAATAATTGATGTTTCTTTTTTATGACTATAGGTGTCCACTTAGTGAACGGTCAACATTATTTAGGTATATCAAAGACGTAATAATGAATCTAAAATATGGAGTTCGACAAACAGACTATTAAAAGAAAAAATATTGTTTTAAAATTAGAACTTACTTCGTTCTGTCAAAGAGATAAGAATATTAGAACTCGTGGCCTCATCAAGTTCGGATAAGGCTTTTGGTAGTTATCGCAGTAAAAGCAAAAGAAAAAAAAAAATGTCGTGTTAAAACTAAAACTCATTTCGTTCGGTCAATTAGACCACTACTGGATGTCATGAAGTCACGTCATCGATCAATGTGTATCGTTGATTTCTCGGCATTTTACCTCAATTTAAATTTTTTATCAAATTTTTAGGTCTAATGCAACCTCCTTATTTATTGAAATTAAATTTAGATTTAGATTTTTTTTGTCTACAAATATAATAAGAGTCATGAGCGCTCTCGTCCGTTACGACAGCAATTGGTGTATTGTATGGTATTTTTTGCAGTCGCTGTAACGGACGAAAGCGCTCGTGACTCTTAATATATTTGTAATTTGATACAAATATAAAATTTATATTTCACAATGGCTACAAATATATGAAATATTACATCTAAATGTAATTAAATTTACTTTTTCAGAACACCTGAGCGACCCATCAGTAAAAAAATTCTTTAAAAAGAAAAAACCTCGAAAATATTCTGACACAGAAGGAGAGGACTCGTTTGATGATGAAGAAGAAGATGAAGATATTGACGGCGAGGAAGTTGAACCTAAAGCTGGCAAGAGATGTTCTAAAGGTTTAGTTGTTTTGGATGCGTTGAGTGCAACTGGTCTTCGATCTATGAGATATGGATTAGAAGTTGCTGGAGTGAAAGCAATCAAAGCAAATGATTCTTCCAAAGTAGCCGTTAATATTATTGACAAAAATATAGAGCTCAATAATTTGGAAACAATTGTATCGTCAGCACAATTTGATGCCATGTAAGTTATGGGTTCAAGACAGATATTATTGATTTTTTTTGGAGCAAGTTACAAACTTAAAATGCGGTTCAATATAATTTAAAAAGTCTTTTTAAACGTTTTAGGGGTGGGAAATTAATTAATTCACTTTAATTTAATTTATTTTGAAAAAAAAAAAAAAAACCTTTTTCTTCCGTATTTATTGAACTATTTGAATATATTGAACTGAGTTGGTTAAATTGGGATACTATGTCAAGTAAAACCATAATGAAGGTTGAAAATTACTATATCATCACTTGACTAATTTTTTGGTTGTATTTTTATGTACACATATCTTGGTATAAGGTTTTCTCTAAGGCAAATCTGGTTGAAAAGAATATCCAAGGTGATAACTCCTCTTTTCATAATAAGAAACTCGAATTTTTCCCATAATTTACCGATTGGTAAACAAATAAGTTGGTTAAATTGGGATAATATGTCAAGTAAAACCATAATGAATGTTGAAAATGACTATATCTTCACTTGACTAAAAAATATTCAATATTGAACTGTAGCAGACATTTTTGTTTTGTTTGGAAGCCGCAGTTGTACCAGCATGAAAAAAGTAGAAAAAGTTACTAGGTTTGAATGTCCAGTGCAAGTTTGTTTATCCCCCCCCCCC
>CM022883.1:3026685-3037221 GCA_012654025.1 Pachypsylla venusta
TTTCCCCCCCCCCCCCCAGAGAGGTTATTAAACGTTTTGATCATCCATGCCTCGATGAAACTTGTTCTTCTCATGAAGTCGCATTTTTTTATTCGGAAAATAACTAAAATAAATTAAATTCTAGTGATTTTTTTTATTATTTTTTCATGTTACCTAACCTGAAAGTAAAATTGGATGTAAACAAAAATACATTTTTTTGTAAAAAAATTCCGAATATACAAGGGCGTAGCCAGCATCTGGCCTAGGGGGGGGGCAGCTGAGATTTTCATGTCGGGAGGGGGGTCGATAAAGTAAATCGGTACTTATTTAATAATAAACCCCCAGGGGTAACTGATGATTCAGTTATTGGGGAGGGGCGACCCCAGGGCCTGTGATAAATATCGATAAAGGAAAGTGCCAAACCGGCGAAATTCAACTAGCAGGAGGAGTTTTACAATGGAAAAATATACGGAAAGCCGAAAAAAAACAGATGGAACCTATACGTTTGTAACGTTTGTTAATTTTTTTGAATTTTCCCACCAAATTTACCAAATGCGATTCAACGATGCGACAAGTTTGCCACAGTTACATTTGATTGTTCACAGTGGGGCTGTTGGATTAGGGACAAAATGTGGCATTTATCGTATTTCGGTACTTGATGACTTTTTTGCTTCCAAAAATCATTTTATCTAGTGTAAATTTAAGTTGCCCCTTCCGTTCTGCATACTCTCAAGAATTTCTAGGGGGGGGGGGGCAGCTGCCCCCAGCTGCCCCTCCCTTCCTACGCCCATGCGAATATATTTGATTTCTCCAAAGTGTCGTCGATTTTCAAGCAATAAAATTGTGAAATAAACAATTAAAAGTGAGTTTTCTCGTATTTTCCACCATTAAGATAGGTAAGTTGCTCAAACAAAATTCAGTAGTAGGTATCTGTCTGCTCCCTATTTATCTGCATGGTGCCCCCTGATGAAATGCTATGTATTTAATTTTTTAATTTAAAAAAAGTGTCCCAAAAACATGTAAACTTTTTGCTTACGTATACTAGTGCTCAAATAAAGACCACTTTGCTTCAAAAACGTGGTTCTGGAAATGCAATCCCTCCGCTCAACAGGGCCGTGAAGTTCCAGATTTTTTTGCGCGTTCACTCTCAAAAATTGCACACGGCAGTGAAAAAAAAAAAAAAAAAAAAAAAATGATTCCCATTATCAAACGTGTACTTTCTTTTGAAAAAGAGTTCATAATCCTAAAAAGAATTATGGGGGTTCTTAAGGATTAAAAACGCCATATTTTTTTGTCTTTAACATTCATGTTATGAACATAAAAAAAAAGCCCGGAATGGCTTATTCGACAAACTTGATCCAAACCTCAAACGGAACCATGAGGTTTAAGTGAGTGCGAATTATGTGGGCGTGTTTTGTTCCTCACGGGGCGGTATATTTATTAGTAAACAATACTGATTACTCAATTCTACTAAATTGTACAATTTTTCACTTATCAAGATATAACAAAAAGTGCTAGCTTCAACTTTTTTGGCCAGCACTGTTGCGTGGAAGAGGTGCTCTTGAGAAACCATGTTTACGAATCAAAAGTGCCATTATTTGATCTCAGAGTCTACGCGGTTAAAATTACATTTTTTTTTTTTGGTCTGTAAACTACGAGAATGTCATTGGAAACGTTAACACTAACAAACATACCTTAATTTTTCAATTAATTTTTTTTATTTTCAGAGATCTCATGCAGTTAGAAAGAATACGTGGAAGACATTTTGACGCAATTGATTTGGATCCATTTGGTAACCCAAGTCGATTTTTAGATTCAGCCGTCGGATCCCTTCGAGATGGGGGCTTATTATTGGTGACATGTACAGATATGGCTGTGTTGTGTGGTAATACACCTGAAAGTTGTTATGTTAAATATAATTGTGTCTCACTAAAGACAGCGGCTTGTCATGAAATGGTGAGTCATTTGGTTTTTAGAGTTTTTTTCTTCTTCATCTGTGCGAAAGAAATAACACTTTTTTAAAGAGTGTCAGCCATTTTACAATAATATCGGCGTATAATGTTAGATTGCCCCAACTTGGTGTTCCCTTGGCAATGATAAAGAACTAACACATCAAGCAACCAGACAATTAGCAGGTGATTTTTTTTTATTGGGATATTTTTATAATAAATCAGTAATAGAAAATAAAAAACAGACAAAAAGTAAGCACAGCAAAACAAAGGCAATTCAGCGCAGAAGCTGATTGGTTCACTTCATCTATTCTGAAATAATCGGGTTTGCTCTGTTTGTTCTAGGGATGGGCTAGACTCGTGAATCGAGTCGACTCACGATCAACTACTCACGAGTCGAATCATCTTTTTGAAATGAGTCGACTCTTCAAAGAGTCGACTTACGAGTAGCTTTTTTTTTGTTGACTGATAAAGATAATAAAGGGAGAAATATTTTTCTGGGTGTTGATTGTTTACTGAAGGAAAATGTTCTTCTATTCTGGTATTTTTTATGTATTCACCGAATATTGGGGACGTTTATTTGGTAGATGCCCCTTCTGTCAATTGGTTTTATTATGTCCTGATCAAATAAGGCGTTTTTGAAAATTGTCACTCGATATGAGTTGAGAGTCGACTCATTGAGTTGACTCATATTGGTGAGTCGAGTCATGTCGACTCACCTAAGTGAGTCGAAAATCCCATCCCTAGTTTGTTCATAATGAATTATGTTTACTTTCTCTTACGTCTAGTGAATAGCCCCACCATGAATAAATTCAACGGGAAGGAATAAGTCACAAGGACTCACATCAGCTGGCTAAGATGGTTTAGGGACCACAGGGATGTTACTAGTGGCCAAATGCAGTGTTTTTTATAGTTCAAAATTATGTAACACATGGGTTTTTTATTTTACTGGGTTACAAGAAATTATTCCTCACCCCATTTTTTTATATATATATTTTACGATTCAAAGTACCTATCTGTAGCAATTCAAGGAAAATTGCGGTTTAATGTGGCTAGAGTTAACTAGCATATTTCGGGGTGCGGCACCTGTTTGTAACTTATCCGCTAACTTTGCCTACGCAGAATACGAAAAGTGACTAAAAAAATCCATTCGTTTGCCGCCCCCCAAGTACCCTGTACACCGCACACCGTGAAGGTCACTTTTGCCACATATGTACCTGGTGGCCTGTACACCGCACACCGTGAAGGTCACTTTTGCCACATATGTACCTGGTGTCCTGTACATCGCACACCGTGAAGGTCACTTTTGTCACATATGTACCTGGTGTCCAGTACACCGCACACCGTGAAGGTCACTTTTGCCACATATGTGCCTGGTGGCCTGTACACTGCACACCGCGAAGGTCACTTTTGCACATATGTACCTGGTGTCCTTTACACCGCACACCGCGGAGGTCACTTTTGTCACATACCTGGGACTTACTCTGGGATTCACGAGTTTAATATATTTCTGTGTGTTCATAGGCACTCCGGATCTGTCTTCATCTTATTGAAACTGCTTGCAGTAAATATGGCCGCTTCATCATTCCTGTTCTCTCATTCCACGCTGATTTCTACATTCGAGTATTTGTCAAAGTGTTTACAAGTCCTTACACGTGTCGATCCACGTCCTCGTAAGTGTTACATCCATAACGTGTGAGGAAAACTGCTTAAAATTAACCCACGAGGCGGTGAGACGATGAAACTCTAGTGCTAGTGTACATACACATAAAGAATTGAAAGAAATTGAGGAAATTAACCCACGAGGCGGTGAGACGATGAAACTCTAGCCCTAGTGTACATACACCTAACGAATTGAAAGAAATTGAGGAAATTAACCCTCAAGGCGTTGAGACGATGAAATTCTAGCGCTGGTGTACATACACATAAATAATTGAAAGAAAGTGAGGAAATTAACCCAAGAGGCAGTGAGACGATGAAACACTAGCGCTAGTGTACATACACATAACGAATAGAACAGAAAGTGGGGAAACTTTCTTGAATTAACCCACGAGGCGGTGAGACTATGAAACTCTAGCCCTGGTTTATATACACATAACGAATAGAACAGAATGTGAGGAAACTTGCTTAAATTAACCCACGAGGCGGTGAGACGATGAAACTCTAGCGCTGGTGTACATACACATAACGAATAGAACAGAATGTGAGGAAACTTGCTTAAATTAACCCACGAGGCGGTGAGACGATGAAACTCTAACGCTGGTGTATATACACATAACGAATAGAACAGAAAGTGAGGAAACTTGCTTAAATTAACCCATGCGTCGGTGAGACGATGAAATTCTAGCGCTAGTGTACATACACATAACGGATAGAACAGAAAGTGAGGAAACTTGCTTAATTTAACACATGAGACGGTGAAACTACGTGAAGTGGGGACGAGGTGATACAGTTCACACAACTAATGATTTTATATTGCTGTTTCAGAAAAACCTCAATGGTGTTGAAATGTACCAGTTGTAATACTTTAAATTTTCACCCGCTTGGTGTGACCTACACCGATTCGAATGATTCAAATAAATTCAATTTACCACATTTTAATTTTGACAAGAGATGTCCACATTGTGACGGCAAGCACGTGGTAAGTGTTGTTGTAGTAGAAGCGGGGGCTCCTCTTAAAATCAACGGTTCTCTCTACTTTCGGATTTAGGTTTGAAAAAAAATGTAGAAATAGGTTGATACTCGGTTACCGAAAAGGTTTTGATTGCCCTTGGCTGGATCTGTGATGTTTTATATATTTTTTTTAAGTTATACTTCTTTAGACGTGTTATGAAAAAAATGATCAGAGTGAAATTTTAGCTATGTATGTGGCTTTGTTTGTGGTTAAATCTTAGAAATTCAATTTAACCCACTTCCCATTGTCCGATTGAACTGATGTGGTTTGGTTTTGGTTGGGGTCATTTATTTTAATTAATTTCAAGTTGAATCTCAGACCTAGTTGTTATATTTATATTCTTGGATTCGTAATAAAACAAGTTTGGCGATAATCTGACTGAAATTGGTTATCTAATATAACGATTTAAATCTTTGAATAACATGTTAATTGTGTTAAAAAATATTAACTTTTAAATAAATTAAAACAAAACAGTTACCAAAGACACTGTTTATAATTATTTATGAAGAAACTAGTTTCGAATCATTCGATTCATCATCAGTCTAGTCGAGTCTAAAGATGGAAGGTGACATCACAGCGTAATTGACGGACGAACGGATGTCATGTTCAAAATAAAATTGACCAACTCACTTCACTCACCCGAGTTTTCATGACTATGAATTTTGTTTGTATTTTTTAGCTTGGAGGCCCAATTTGGTCAGGTCCTTTACATGATACACAATTTGTTCAGAAAGTATTGACCACCAGTCAGGAGTTGGGCTTGGCCAACGCTCGTCGGATTCATGGAATGTTAAATGTCATACTTGAGGAGCTGAAGAACGTACCCCTCTACTATACTTTAACCAATTTATGTTCCGTATTACATTGTGAAGTAATACCCATGCATGAGTTCAGGTATGCGCTTGAAATATAAAGATTAGAGGAAGTAACGATAGTTCATAGTTAAAGACACCCATTTCCAACCCCACGTGTCTTAAATTGATACGAGAAAATGGTGGAATTCAGTATTTCAGTTTTGGCATTGTTGTGGTAGCGGTGTTTCTTTTAAAATCAACTATTCCCTTTAGCCAGGGTCTATGTCACATTGAATACACCAGTTCCCCTTAGATCAATGAAGTTAAGCAACGTCCAGCGAGTTTATTCTATGTGGGTGTACACGTGGGTTTGCGCCTTCGTTGACCTCACCCAACCCAGGCTGGGTGAGGTCAATGTGGGTAGCTGGTTTGCAAGTTTCTAGCGAATGGGGGGTAAAACCCCCGTCTTGAATGACCAATAGATGTAAGAGACGTTAAGCCAAATTTAAACAAAAATTGAAAATGGTTAATATCAGATTTCCGGATAAATTTGTAATGGCTCTTGGCTGGAACTGTGATGATATGTGTTCCAGGTTAGGAATCAATCGGCCATGATGAGGGCCCATACTTTCATTCATTGGCATTTGAGTAAAAACAAATGTTCATGACTTTTCATCTTATTTATGAAATTATCTGCTTTTAAATTAAGGAAAATGCTTTGAAATTCTCTCTATAGTTTCAAACAAACACGATGAACATTTGATTTTGTTGAGTGAGCAGAATCTTGAAAGTTTGAAGGCGTATTTATGGTTCATAATAGGAATCATAGAAATTGAAAATGCTGTCCAAACGTGAGCTACAATTGCTATGGAAAATGGATTTAGATTTTTAGAGCAGCTGTGGGGAGACACTTTTTTTTGACCGGGTTAACTAAAGTATAGTCTCCCCTGCCGTTTTGCTGTAATCATTAAAAGCTACTCAGTTTTCTTCCTGAAGCTGAGTAAGTACACCCTGACAATACACCATTCATTTATTTTTTTAACTCGGTGACACAAGCTCCTAGAATTTTTGAGGTTACACCAAATAAAATGCATGTGTAGGTATTATTTTAGATTGATTTGGCTGTTTTGAAAACTAAATTTTGAGGTTACACCAGATAAAATGCATTTGTAGGTATTATTTTAGATTGATTTGGTTGTTTTGAAAACTAAATTTTGAGGTTACACCAGATAAAATGGATTTGTAGGTATTATTTTAGATTGATTTGGCTCTTTTGAAAACTAAATTATGAGGTTACACCAGATAAAATGGATTTGTAGGTATTATTTTAGTTTGATTTGGCTCTTTTGAAAACTAAATTATGAGGTTACACCAGATAAAATGGATTTGTAGGTATTATTTTAGATAGATTTGGCTCTTTTGAAAAACATGTCCTCTAATTTGTTCCTTATTGCCTTCGTTTTTTTCTAGGTCCGCAC
This sequence comes from Pachypsylla venusta, assembly GCA_012654025.1. NCBI lineage: Eukaryota > Metazoa > Arthropoda > Insecta > Hemiptera > Aphalaridae > Pachypsylla > Pachypsylla venusta. The sequence continues at coordinate 3,033,560 of CM022883.1, forward strand.
TTCTTCACGCGAACTACAAAGTATCGCTATCTCATTGCTGTAAAAACTCCGTCAAAACGAACGCTCCAATGGAAATTATTTGGGACATACTTCGATGCTGGATTACAACACATCCAATTGCTCATAAGAGACTCGAAGATCCTGTCGTATTTAAAATTCTTTCCAAAACTCCTTCACTGGAAGCTAATTTCACTTATCATCCGGAGAGTGTTTCTAAATCAGAAGGACTTTTAAGATTTCAACCAAATCCACAACCGTTTTGGGGACCAGGAAGAAAATCGACGACAAAGTAAGATCTTTTATACGAAAGTGAGGTGTCATTTCTTGCAATCCAAATATGACTTTCTAACTTTCATCAATCAATTTATTACCAAAATAATAATCCCTCAAAAATACCGCTGTGTGTTATAAAAAATCCTCGCCAAGTTATCACCCCAATATGAAATCCATTTTGGGCCCCGCTCATACTTCAAAATACTTGTTATGTTTAAATTTTGACCCCACTCCATCCGATTCCAGTTTGATTTCCTACCCCACTAAGACCCATTGTTAGAAAGTCATCCTTAATATCCAATTTAAATGCAAATGTCACTTGACTTGTTTTCATATCAATGACACATTCCCAGAGTATTGACTTTATTCTAATTCCCTAAAAAGTTATTAATGAAAAATCGAATTGTCATCATATGTATGATGTGTATTCTTACTTATACCCTCCAAGATCAGATATCTGGGAAGATAATAATGAATATGGGAGCTCTCAGAATAATGTCAATCACTACAAGATAACTACGTCATTTTTTAACTCTGAGATCACGGGTTCAGTTAATTGCCGTTGTAGGAAAGTCGGCACGCCCGTCCAAGAACTCTTAGGGCCGCTTTTACCAAAATAGTCAAACCCGAGTTCGCGAGTCAATCCGGGGTTCGCACAAAATTTGTCTTTTTACCAAGCCTAGAGCGCCAAAAAACAAAAATGGGCCCAAAATTTTGTTTTTTGAGAATGATTTTTTAAAATTTGAAGATATTTTTTCTTTAATTAATGAGTTCGGTCCTGTCTCGCTTTAGGGTCAAAAATTGCTTTTAAGACTGATCGTGACTGGAATGGGGTTAGACCAGAGATTGACCGTCATCGATAGTAGGAATACTTGCATTGTTTCTTATTTGATAATATGTTACCAGACCGAGACCGTACCGAACTTTAACCGACATGATGGTGTGAAAACAAGACCATAATTCTAATATCCCTATCTCTCTCATTTCCTGTTTTTTTAGTACGGGTGACAATATGAAACCAAAAAATAACAAAAAAGTAAATTCTGGTAATCATTCAGAAGAAGTTCCATCAAAAAGGTTTAAATCAAACGGACCAGATAGTCAACAAGATAATAGTATAGAGTTGATCACGCTTAGTGACGAAGAAGATGGTGAAGATTCATTAGATAAGGAATTGTTTAGTTTGACCAGAGATGACAACGCGGTGGTGACCAAATCATTTTCTGGTGCTCGACAGACTGCTGCCGCCAAGAAAGATAAAGTTATTGAGGAATATAATTTGTCTGATGATGAAGATACAGAACTGGCAATTGTTAATGGTGAAATAGATGGGTAAGTGATTTCGAAAGCCAATGTACCCCCCTCCCCCCCCTATAAAAAGTGTATTTTATATCCTGGAATCCTGAGTTGGCAATTGTTAATAAACAAATAGATGGGTAAGAGATGTCGAATGATAAATCAATACCCTAAAAAGGACAGTGAATCGCCGTCTCGGGTCTAAAACATAGAAAGTCCAGGTTGCAGTCACTATCTGCGGAAATGACCTTGTCCTCAGTCGCAAAAAATACAGAAAAGCATGAGAAAATCGCTGGGCCAAGTGTATTAAGCTCAAAGAAAGCTACGTTACTTATCAAAGACCCTGTATAGTAATTAAACCCCAATCAGAGCTTAACAAACAGGCCATATAAATTTTTTATATATATATATATNTATATATATATTAATAATAGTTCTTATTTATACTGTCCAAAATAGGATTTAAGAGTCCCCTTACACCGGCAGTTTTTTGGGTGTTATGAATTATGTGATAAATTATTTCAAATTAATGATTATGAAATTTCAATGTGTTGGCTAGGTTTGAACCCGCGCTCTAATGTTTACCAGTCAGAGGGTCTTACCACTACACCACCAACCCATGATAGAATTGATTTTTTTCTTTATTTTTTGTCTGCTTCTCCTTTTCAGAAATAAAACAGAAAAAACTTCTGAACCAAGAAAGAAAAGTTTAGACGAAGAAATATCAGAATTAGATGATAATGCAATTGATAATGGAGGAGCAACTCGTTCCAATAAAAATGATGACAAACGAAATAAAAACATGAAAGAAAATGAAGTATTCGATGTAGACGAAACTGAAGATAATAGTAATGAACAAGAAAATAAAATTAGTGACGACATTCTAGAGGAAGAGGAAGACGATGATATTTTTGAAGTAGATGAAAGCGATGATCTACTTCAGAATGATGACATTGTTAAAGAAAAAGCAAATGATGATAATGTAAACAATCAAGAAACTGATAAAGATAGTTTAAATGTAAATAAGAAAGAAATTAACGATAAAGTCATCAATGATAGTGTAAAAGAAAATGAAAAAAATAGTGAAGACTTAAAAAATAAAAATGTGGAAGATGATGAAAATGAAAGTGAAAGAAAGGTTGAAGAAGATGATGTATGTTTAGTAGAAGATGACGGCAAAAAGAAAGAAAATATTGTAAATAAAGACGAAAATAAAAGAATTGATAAAAGTTGTGGGAAGAAAGAAGATAGTGATCGACTTGGAGAAGATATTGATGATATATTATTAGTAGATGAAGAAAATGAAAGTTCTAATAAAGATGGTGATAAGGATGTTGATGATAGCAGTGGAGGAGGAGGAGGTAAAGGAAGAGATGATATTGATGATATACTATTGGAAGAAGAACATGGAGGAGACAGAAACAAGAAAGATAATGTAAATAAGGATAAAGAAGATGAGGAATTAGATGCGGAACTTGATATTATAATAAGTGACACGAAATCAGTTGAAACCAGTGAAGATAAGTAAATTCACTTTTGGAAGATTGTTTTCATTGGTCATACATAGAATCGCAGGTTGTACCACATGACGAAAAATAAGAACGCTAGTTGGTTTTAATGAGAACAATGGCCGGTTCTACGCACAAGGACAACTTGGAACGCATATCATCACAGTTCCAGCCAAGGGCCACTAAAACCTAATTGATAAACTCAAATCAACTTATTTCTAAAAAAAAAAATCCAAATCAGAACCTAAAAATGAAAAGTATAGTTGGTACACCACTACAAGAACATGAAAAAGAACGTCGGTTGAATCAAATGATGAATTGGTCTTATTAAGAATACAGTAGATGGTGAAATCCCAAACGGAATATATTGCCGTCCCTTTTAACATCAGACTCAGTATTGTCCTTAAAAGGCTTAGCTCCGTTAGGTGGGAGGTTAAAGGGCAGGGCATCTATCTGTTTTGTTTTTATGATCCGCCGCGTTTGTTTGCTCCGGGAGTTTAAGAGATATACCCCAGCCGTTACCGTTTTATGATCCGAGAGGTTTAGGGGCATCCATGCACAGTGTGGATTGCTCCTGGGGGGGGG
>CM022883.1:3037230-3047447 GCA_012654025.1 Pachypsylla venusta
GGGGGGGGGGGGGGGCAGAAAGTTGCTGTAACCACTACTAGAAAATTAAGTAGAAAGTTTAGTTTTCTTACCTCCATATGAACATTTTTACCTGATTATAATAGCACAAGTAAAAATCTGGTGTGAACATCACACGACTTTCCTTATCTATATATATATAAAAAAAGGAGAAAGTATTGTAATGGGCTGAAATTTTCGATGTTGAGTTTTCAATGCCAAAACACGTTTTGAGCGGAAATACAATTATATATTACACTTCTTGATATATTGGACAACCTAAGATGTATTTTTCAATTTCTTGTATGAAATTGATATGAATTGGCACCAAATTTCAAGTTCTAGCTCTTTCCATTCTGGTTTTAGGCGAAACCGCCAAAAAGCGGTCTTCAACCGCTAATTAGCGGTCAACACTATATTACACTTCAACCTAAGTTGTATTCTTCAATTTCTTGTATGAAATTGGTATAAATAGGCACCAAATTTCAAGTTCTAGCTCTTTCCATTCTGGTTTTAGGCAGACCCGCCAAAAAGCTGCCTTCAACCTCAAATTAGCGGCCAACAATATATTTTGCCGTTCATGGCATAAAATAGACATACATGAAATTGATGTACATATAAAATTTCAAGTCTCTAGCACTTGTCGTTCTTGAGATATCTTGTTTACAGACAGACAGACACACACACGGACCATTGGCTGAAACTCGAGATTTTCCTTTTTATAGGCTAAGGAAAGTAAAAATATAAACGAAAATTAAAAAGATTTAAATTTTTTATTAAAAAAATTGGTTGACTTGAGATACTATATCATGTGAATGCATAGTAAGGCAGATAGGGTACTATGGGTCATATTCTAAAATTCCACTTGAGTGCGAGTTGGATTTGTCACTACCACTTGGGTGTCTGATTTGTATTTTAAAAAATGTTCTGACCAAAAAAATTACATATAAATAAAAACAGAACTTTACAAAAGCGAGTGCCACTTGCTAATTTGTAGTCGCAGTGACATCTCACATTTGAGTGGAATTTTAGAATATGGCCCTAGATCTTCACTTGACTATTTATTTTATAGTCAGGTGAGGATACAGTATTTTATGTACCTTATTAATTTTTTCTCTTGTTTATTTGTTTACGTATGACTGTGTGAATATTTATTATGCATGATTTTAAATTTAAACATGACCCATTATGAATGTAGTTTTGAGAACGTCACGACTCAAAATCTGCGCGTGAAAAAATGAATTTTTAAAAAGACGATTTTTTTAGTTAAAAAATAAATAAACGCAGTCAACTGATTNTGAGGAAGCTATACTGACCTGCACCAATGGTCTTCCAACATTTTTTTTATTGTTTAAGAGTAACAGATGAAATAATGAGGAAGCTATACTGACCTGTACCAATGGTCTTCAAACATTTTTTGTTTACGTAAAGTGAACTCCGTTAGGACTCACACCCATATACACATACACGCCCTGATCTGAAATCTTTTTAATTGAAAGAAATGCTTTTCCATCTGGTGATTTCTGACAGATGTAAGGTTCGATAGGACCAAACGGAGGCAGACCTTTTATTTTTTGGGAAATTTCTAAACCCTGAAAATCAATAGTTTCATGGTAAGACGGTCTGACTGATAAATAGTAGGGCGTGGGTTCAAACCCACCTAACCGATGAAATTTTCATCCTCTGGATTATTGTGAACGTTAATGAACTCCACTTTTGACACCGGTATACATCCCGAAATGCAATGCTTTTCCATCTGGTGATTTCTGACAGATGTAAGGTTCGATAGGGCCAAACGGAGGTAGACCTTTTATTTTTTTGGAAATTTCTGAACCCTGAAAATCAATAGTTTCATGGTAAGACGGTCCGACTGATAAATAGTAGGGCATGGGTTCAAACCCACCTAACCGATGAAATTTTCATCCTCTGGATTATTGTGAACGTTAATGAACTCCACTTTTGACATCGGTATACATCCCGAAATGCACTTGTATATGTGTATGTATGTTTGTTTGTCACGCGATACAAGCCACAATTTTCATCCAATTTTGACGAAATTTGGTATACATGTTTAGGACACGAAGAAAATTTGCTCCATAGTTTTTAGGTTGCTGGGACCANGGGCGCAATATTGTGTTTTTTGAAAATAATTTTTATCTTTTTAGCGGTTTGTTGTAGAAACGTAAAATTTTGATATGTTATGATTGATGTTAAGGGTTTTTGAAAATTTTGGGGGCCTTGCCCCCCGGGGGGGGAGGGGGCCTAATTTTTTTTTGAAAATTATTTTTATCTTTTTAGCAAATTTTGTAGAAACGTAAAATTTTGATATGTTATGGCTGGTGTTAAGTGTTTTTGATTTTGAAAATTTTGGGGGCCTTGCTTTGAATTGAACAAACAGTCACTTTGATTCGAAAAAAAAAAAAAAAAATGTCGACCCGAACTTTTTTTTATGCAGTGAATTCGTGAAAACTGCCAAAAATTGCTTATTCTCTTTCTAACTTACCAAAGCCTCCGCCAAAGGTTTCAGTTCACCCTCTGGAGGTGGATGACCAAATATTCCCTTCAGACATCCGCTTTGGACCATAATTTTCAAGTACTGAGCGTACTGATTTTGTATCTGTGCCTCTTCTATGTTGACATCATTCAAAGATAATAGCTTCCTCACCCATTCAACACATCGAACTCGATCTGTAACCAAATTAAATCGAACTCGATCTGTAACCAAATTACATCGAACTCGATCTGTAAACAAATTAATCGAATTCGATCAGTAACCAAATTACATCGAATTCGATCTGTAACCAAATTACATCGAATTCGATCTGTAATCAAATTACATCGAACTCGATTTGTAACCATATTACATCGAACTCGATTTGTAACCATATTACATCGAACTCTATCTGTAACCAAATTACATCGAACTCGATCTGTAACGAAATTATATCGAACTCGATCTGCAACCAAATTACATCGAACTCGATCTGTAACCAAATTACATCGAACTCTAACAAAATTATATCGAACTCGATCTGTAACGAAATTACATCGAATACGACCTGTAACCAAATTACATCGAACTCGATCTGTAACCAAATTACATCGAACTCGATCTGTAACGAAATTACATCGAATACGACCTGTAACCAAATTACATCGAACTCGATCTTTAACCAAATTATCAGGGGCGTAGTGAGGGTGGAAAAGTAGAGTTACTCAACCACAGAGTAGGTACTCGTAACTCACCGAATTCTGAATCCAGTGTTATTGCAGCGTATGAGATCGCTTTCATTGCTTTTTTAAATTCTAGATTATCTTGAGTCACCATTTTGATTTTACGACGTTTAACTGAAATTTAATTTAAGGTTGACTCTAAAATTATGTATTTTTAAGCCGTTTTTGAAACATGATACAAAGGCCAATATTTTTTTATTGTTTTTTTTTTTTAATTTGGCTTAACGTCTCTTTAATATCTATTCGATGGTTTTACCGGCTATTCGCAGGAAACTTGCAAACCAGCTACCCACTTTGACCTCACCCAGCCTGGGTTGGTCCGGAAAAATAGCCAGCATCATGAGGGTGCGAACCCACGTGGTCAATATTTTTTTCTTTTTACTTTGACTTAACATCTCTTTAATATCTATTGGTCATTCAAGTCGATGGTTTTACCCTTCATTCGCAGCAAACTTGCAAACCGGCTACCCACTTTGACCTCACCCAGCCTGGGTTGATCCGGAAAAATAGCCAGCATCATGAGGGTGCGAACTCACGTGGCCAATATTTTTTATTGGCCTTTTTTTAATTTGGCTTAACGTCTCTTTAATATCTATTGGTCATTGAAAATTACGTTGATTTTTTTTTTGGCTTAACGTCTCTTTAACATCTGTCGGTCATTCAAGAGGGGGGTTTTACCCTCCATTCGCAGGAAACTTGTAAACCAGCTACCCGCTTTGACCTCACTCAGCATGGGTTGGTCCGGAAAAATAGCCAGCATCATGAGGGTGCGAACCCACGTGGTCACCCACATGGTACAACCTCGCTGAACGTTGCTTAACTTTAGTGATCCAACGGGAACTGGTGTATTCAACGAGCCATTGCAGTTGGCTAAGAAATTTTTGATTGGACTTATTAGAGTGTACATAGTCGGCTGTTTAGAAATATGTCTGCCCCATCAATGATTGATGTTCCTGAAACATCTTACTGTCTCCTTATTCCTAATTTTATTTAGGATCGGCGTTGCTCTCTGCAACAACCTTCTGTTCAGTGCGTTGCTCTCTTTAGCTGAATGTTTTCCTGGCACGGTAACCCTCGTTTACTTCTCACAGTAACTACAACTTGTTGGTGACCTTCTATCTTCGGTTTGAAGCAATTTTTTAAAGACTTCCTAACACCAAACTTCCTGTTTTTACACAGGCTTAGGACTGTCACCTAATGAAGTGGGCTTGCTCCTTGCTTCCCCTCGGTGGATTCAATCCTGAAAAAAATATTGTTCCAAAAACAGATGGTGACCTTCTATCTTCGGTTTGAAGCAATTTTTTAAAGACTTCCTAACACCAAACTTCCTGTTTTTACACAGGCTTAGGACTGTCACCTAATGAAGTGGGCTTGCTCCTTGCTTCCCCTCGGTGGATTCAATCCTGAAAAAATATTGTTCCAAAAACAGATAAAAGAATTGCTATACATGGCCTGAAAGACCGTCAAGAGCCTCGTTATCGTCCGATAAAGGTGCCTCGGGTGCTTTTTTGGATCTTGTAGGGTTTCCGTTGCGGGGGAACTTTCGGCGCCACCGTTTCTTTTTATGAAAACAAAACATATCTTTTTAGTATGTACCGTGCTAATCAACCTAGTTTCTAACATTTTTTAAAATCTGAAATTAAGTCAGTGGCGAATTCGCGGGGAAGTAGTGAGAGCCACCACCTCAAAAAAAGATTTGTAAAAAATGTAAAATGTATTGTAAATGAATATTTCTTTGTGTTATTATGTCACAATTTTAGTGGGCATAACATTACAAGGTATTCTCAACCAACACTCCAATATCACTAAGCCTAAGCTATGTACGCTTTAACAATTTCCTTATAATGCTACCATTTGTCGCTAATACCATAGCTACTCAATTGTCCTCAGGAGGCTGAGTTACCCTCATTTTTTAAAATTAAGTCAGTGGCGAATTCACGGGGAAGTAGTGAGTAGGAATAAAAATTACTGCGCATTTTTTTTTCTTAGTTTCTTCCAATACATTTATGACTTGCTATCTTTCATTGAGGAAAAATAAATCATAATTATAAAATGTAAGACGTTACTTGGGGTGACATCATCACTGGCTGAGTCCACTTGAGCTGTTAGTATACAATAACATAGAAAACAACTTTTCAATATCATTATGTTTGTAACTCTTGTGTTACGGACGTATTTATATTACAATGATTGACATTGGTTCTGGGGATGTCAATTATTAGCCTTTAAGAACAGATGTATGATGACGAATAAAAACTTTAGCAGTAGACCACAACTTATCTGGAGCAGTTTTGCCAGGTCGTTTCCGCAAAAAATCCCTACAGAGGCCTTGATTTCTCCCTACATTTCCCTACGCTAAAAAAAACTTTCTCCCTACAGTTTCTCTACGCTAAAAATGTCAATTTTTACAAGTTTATGGTGAGAAAATCAGTAGGTATCTGTAGTTAGGCTCTTGGTAGATAAACATGATGACAGATTTAAATATTAGAGACTTGGGTTCGATTCCTAGTAGGGATCATAAATTTGGCCATCTCTGTCGGATTTTAGGTACATACATTAGATATACCATTCAGAAATGAAAATTCTGAAAAATCATTGTGAAAAGTGAACTTTACAATGAAATTTATCAGGAATCAAGAGTCAATTAGTCAAGTAAAAACTAAAATGAAGAAAAGAGAAAAAAAAATGAACGACAGTTTAAAAATTCCCGCGGTATTTTCACATCGATTCACAAAATATCAATTAGTGGTATTTTATTATCTGATCTGATTAATTGTCAACATTCAATTTTGGGTGAATTCTACAGAAAAGTGAAACTTCCTACAAAAAGTTTTGACAAATTATTCACTTTTCTCTAGAATTAACCCAAAATGCGATTTAAATGCAAAAATAGTAAAATCTTTAAATTTTCCTACGTTTTGGCCTTTTTTGATGAAAATTCCCTCTCTCCCTACAGGCCCCTAATTCTCCCTACGCGTAGGGAAATTCCCTACGACCTGGTAACACTGATCTGGAGCTGCTGTCTCATACATCTGGCTACCATCGGACGCGCAATGATGCCACTATTGAATAAATATTTGTTTTTGCGATTCTTCGTTAACTTTGTTCTCTTCTATATTATAAAACGCAAAGCCCAGTTGGTATACTGACTGACTGATAATCAACGTAGCTTTCAAGATGGCTAAACGTAGAGACTTGAAATTTGGCACACAGGTCCCTTTTAATATCTATGTAAGTGCGTAATAAGAAAGGAAAAAAGTTCAAGTGGGAACAAGTTACCGCCAAAAATGACGCTTTTCAGCTTGTCTTTTTTTAATTTTTTTCTGGACAAACTAAAGGAGATAACGAGAAAATGCCGAGAATGGACCCCCCCCCAAAAAATAATATTTATGGACCCCATAAAAAATAAAATAAAATTTTCCGATTTTTTCTCGAGTTTTTTTTACTATTTTACTTTTTTTTTTTTTACAAAATGGCGGATGATTAAAGATATTTTCCCTCAATATCTTAATCCGCCACTGACCTCTATTCTATTTTTTTTATTTATTCTGAAATGAAGAGAACAGTTAGATTTGAGGAGGGACAGTAGCATGTCTGATAATATAGAACTATCAAATAACAGATAAAGGTAATAAAAACTGATCCCATAAAGTCAAATTACAGAAAATAAAGAAGAAGCTATTTAAAAGTGCGCAAATATTATTTTTAATGATATATATCTTTAAGAAGTCATAAGTTCTGATGGCGAGGGTTAACCCTTTGACTGAATAAAAGCTGATCCCATAAAGTCAAATTACAGAAAAGAAAGAAGAAGCTATTTAAAAGTGCGCAAATATTATTTTTAATGATATATCCATAAGAAGTCATAAGTTCTGATGGCGAGGGTTAACCCTTTGACTGAATAAAAGCTGATCTCATAAAGTCAAATTACAGAAAAGAAAGAAGAAACTATTTAAAAGTGCGCAAATATTATTTTTAATAATATATCCTTAAGAAGTCATAAGTTCTGATGGCGAGGGTTAACCCTTTGACTGAATAAAAGCTGATCCCATAAAGTCAAATTACAGAAAAAGAGGAAGAAGCTTTTTAAAAGTGCGCAAATATTATTTTTATTGATATATCCTTAAGAAGTCATAAGTTCTGATGGCGAGGGTTAACCCTTTGACTGTACAGGGCCCTCTGAGGATATTTAAATTAANTGTATGTGTATTTTGTATTAAATAAAAGGGCTAGACCCAATTTTTAAAAAAAAAGAAAAAAGATAGATAATCTGCAACACATTATGTTAAATTTTATTTTTATATTGAGTTGTACTGCGACTCAAATAATATTTGATCGTCTGCTCACACAGAGGAAAAAATAAGGAAAAAACAGTTTGGCAAAACTGACCCCCCCCCCCGGAACCACTAACTTTTACAAATTTTGTCACAGGGACATTTTTTTTCTTTCAGTAGAAGAAGTATAGTAGAAGTTCTACTGTACACCCGTAGGTTGAGTAATAGGTATTAAAGCACTTGGAATTCCGAAAGGAAAGGCCGCCACAATTAAAAATAATGTAACAGATAGCCTGTGAAAGGGTTAAAATGTTGATATACCGAAGACCTACTGACATTCCGAACATCGATCCCCGTAGATATCCATTGCCATACTAACATCAAGTTTAGATTATCGCTTGGTTCTCATTGGAAATCATAGCAAAGATTATAAGTTCGTTTAGTTCTTTTGAGAGCCGCTTCCATACTTTACGAAGTTTTAAAAATCATGAAGAGGCTTCCCACTAGCATTTCACGATTTTTTTTGTCACGTGGCACATACATCCCCTGTAGATAGGGGGACTTGAATACTTCCAAGTCCATGCCAATCGTAAAGGGCGACTAAAGGAAGGGTCAGAAACGATATCTTTTCCATTACCCATGTAGAAAGCAAGGAGTAGCTACTGCATTATCCGCGAGGATTCTCAAGTATCAACAACTCATGGTGAGTTGTTGCAAACCAGCCCCACGGCTGTTAACTTATGATGATGGCACATACATGTAAATTAGAGTGTTAAAACCCTGCCAATATGACACATGGGTTTATTATTTTACAAGAAAAAAATACCCCCCTCCTCCAAAATTCTGGTTCATAAATAAAGCCCAAATATGATATATATACATACCAAATTTCAAGTCTCTAGCTTTTACCATTTTCTTTTTAGACGGCAATACTGAAACCCGCCAAAAAGCGGCAAAAACCGCCAACGATAAATTCGTTGTACCCAAAAGTTTCAGAGCACATATTTGATTCCAGATGGGACCTAGATACCAAATTCAAATCGGTCAACGCTAAGTGGCAAAAGTGCCCATTATGATCCAAAATTCTGGTTCATAAATAAAGCCCAAATATGATATATATACGTACCAAATTTCAAGTCTCTAGCTTTTACCATTTTCTTTTTAGACGGCAATACTGAAACCCGCCAAAAAGCGGCAAAAACCGCCAACGGTAAATTCGTTGTGCCCAAAAGTTTCAGAGCACATATTTGATTCCAGATGGGACGTAGATACCAAATTCAAATCGGTCAACGCTAAGTGGCAAAAGTGCCCATTATGGTGTACGGCCGACAAACGGTTTTTTTATTCGATTTTTGGATTCAACGTACCCTGAAACATAATATATCAAATTTTGAGGGGGTCTTTTTTCGTGACGATTCCAAGGGTTCATTATTGAAAATAATAAACCCAAAAAAAATTACGTTGATTTTTTTTTTTTTTTAATTTGGCTTAACGACTCTGTAACATCTGTCGGTCATTAAAGACGGGGGTTTCACCCTCCATTCGCTGGAAACTTGCAAACCAGCTACCCACATTAACCTCACCCAGCCTGGGTTGGGCCGGAAAAAATGCGGACACCCACATGGTACAACCTCGCTGGACGTTGCTCAACTTCAGTGATCTAGCGGGAACTGGTGTATTCAACGTGCCATAGACGCTGGCTATACGTTGAATTTTGAGAAAGCGTCTTGTTTTCAGAAATCTTCACGACAAAAATAAAATCGTTAAATGATCCATCTCACATGAGTAATTAAATTTATTGAAGATGTTCCCATTGCACGTTGCTTAACTTCAGTGATCTAGCTGGAGCTGGTGTATTCAACGTGCCATAGACGCTGGCTACGTTGAATTTTGACAAAGCGTCTTGTCTTCAGAAATCGTCACGACAAAAATAAAATCGTTACATGATCCATCCCACATGAGTAATTTTATTGGAGATGTTCCCATTGCACATTTTCTCAATCGTCAGTTTTTTTTCTCAAGTGGGAACACAAACATTCCTGGGAACACAGTTACTATCTCTTTGTCGAGGTCGACAGGAAAATCTCAGGATTCTCAGGAATTTCAACCTCGCTTACTCTGGACTCAGTTATTAAAATCGATAAAATTGAAGGAGATCATTTGTAGGATTTTAAAGATGTTTTTCAAAGAAAACCATAGTAGATACATCTTGTCTATCTAAATACCAAGTGGCAAGTGGGGTTGGCTATCACAATATACCTAACTGTACCCAAATGACAAACACACCAAAAAACACCGCTCATATGGGTTCTTCTTTACAGAACTAGGCAAGTCCGCCACTTGGGCTCCGGGATCCTTTTGCCGGGCATATTGAAAGAAGGGCCCCACATTTTTCATTATTATTTTTGACAGGGGCCCACATATTTTTTCTCGCATATATTTTCATGTATTTTTCTTTTATATTTTTGCCCCCCGATGAGCCGGAGCCCATCACATATTTTTTCTCACTCATATTTTTGTTCCCTTCCCCGATAGGTCCCGAAGCACCGGGGCCCACTGGGCATTTGCCCGGTTGCCAGGTGGACGAGTCCGCCCCTGGAAATAGATGACTACTAGTAGCCCAGTTTTTTTTTAAAAAACATTAACCCTAGCATTGCCAAGGGGGTACAAAATAGCAAAAAGCTTGTAGTAATCAAATTATGATACTTATTT
>CM022883.1:3049647-3060386 GCA_012654025.1 Pachypsylla venusta
GTTATTAGATTGGACCTTCCCCATCGACATTATAAAAAGTTCCGAGATGGGGAACCGTTTTATGATGCGAAAAAAATGTATGGAACTAATTTTGTAGGAAATTTAAGTGACGTTCATTAAAGTCTTTTAAAACATTTGGATAAAGTTAACCGTTTTCGAGATATTTGCAAACAATTCAAAAATAAAAATACAATTCAAGGTGGTGGACGATTCTGTAACTTTTCCACAGCAGCGCAGGGACTTTTTATACGAGGGCTTAGAGTGGTCGAATAATAGTGAAAGCTTGACACGTGAAAGCTGTAACGTGACCAGTGACTAGTTCCCATTCCTCAGTGGTCACTGCATTAGTCTTGCACTCGAGACTCTCGGGAGGCTCGGGTTCGATTCCTGGCAGGGGCAATAATTTTGTTTGTGTTTGGATGTTTCTGGGCCCGCTCAGCCTCGTGAGAATAATGAGTAGTAATGGAGATAAATGCGTATAGCGAACGGGAGGCAGAATTGTAGGTAAAGTTGAAATTTCAAAGTAATTGATGGACACTATCTTTAGAAGATAGTGTCTATTTTAAGGGAAGAACCTCTCATTATTGTTGTTATGTATAAATAAAGTAAATAAATAAATAAAAACAAAAAAAAAACAAGTTTACACAAAACTTACTTAAATCTCTACTCACCTACCTACATATAATAGGTACCCACTCGTAAATTGCATTTTTACCTTTATTAATCTCTGCGGCCCGCGAGCTCTCTAGGTTGCTCCCTTGCGGCCCACGGGTGCACGAAGGTTGGACAACCCTGACATATTTCAAATTCTAGTTTCACAGAAATTAGCGGATAAGCACACTCTAATACGAACAATTATACGTACGGAATTGGTATCGCTGAACTTTCTATTTTGTTGTTGTTGATCAAAGGACCTTTTTACATTTGCAAAGGATCTTTCTCTTTCAAAAGAAGAATTTGAGCCTTGCCTTTGTACAGAACTATTGCTAATTGAATTGAAATTTTTTCTAGAAGATGTCCTGTGTGGTAAGATAGGAGAGGTAGGTGTGGACGTGCCATTCAAGGATTTATTATTAATATTTATGTGGAGAGGTATTGTGAAATCTTCATCGTCGGCAAACAATGTCGTGTCACTTGTGTAACCTAAAAAGAGAGAGAAAAAAGAATTAAACCAACGGTTAGAATACTCAAGAAGAAAAAGATCTTCCACTTGAAGAAATACTCTTACAGGCCAATGAAACAAATACTCTTACAGGCNTGACTGACTCACAACTTGAGAATGTCGTAACAGACGAAAGCGCTCGTGACTCGCCTTATTATTTGTAGTTGATACACAATATTTTATTGAAATTCATATTTTAAACAGTGTTTAAATCGTTTTAAACCACAGAATGACCATCAATGTTCTGTGTTTGAACATAAAAATTACTCTCTAAAATACAATTTCACTTCTGCAATATGCAAGTTTTTTGTACAAAAGTATGGAGAATCGATATTGGTGGAATTTTTTTATTCAACGCGTTGAGAAGTGAAATGAAATCAGATGATGTTGTCATATATGTGGTGTGAAATTTGATATCAATGACGTCATCACCTGATATTTCCTCCAACGGCGTTGAGTTTGGTGCATTGTTTGGTGGAAAAAAACTCCCCCATTGATATCGATAGTTATTTATTTAATCCGTGAGTTGTTTTTATTTGCCTAATTCAACGGCTTTGAGTAAAGTACACATCACTTTTATATTTGCCCTCACCAATATGAGGACATCATCTGATTTAATTAAAATCAGATGATGTCGTCATATAGAAAGAGAAAGCAAATAGGTACCAATTACAATGAGAGTGAGAGAGAAAGAGATTACTCAACGCCGTTGAGTTTGGCGAATAAAAACAACTCGCGGATTAAATAAATAAATATCGATATAAATGGGGGAGATTTTTTTCCACCAAACTATGCACCAAACTGAACGCCGTTGAGTGAAATATCAGGTGATGACGTCATAGATATCAAATTTCACATCACATGCGTTTTTTTTTATTACGGCATTGACTTTATGCCGGTTGTTGCTCAACACCTCGCTAGATATTTAGCAGCCACCAAATGACCGTTTCAAAATATTTTTTGTAAGCAAATTGTCCTCCTCGTTAGGAAATAATTTTATAGTGCAAATCATGGTATAAGGAGAGACAAGGTAGGCCACACGCAAAACCAAAACTCGTCCTCTTCTGCGCATAACGTCATCCGGGTTGCTCGTAAGAGGAGGTACTATTCGAGAAAGAAAAAAACATAGTGTTTAAAACGGCTAAAAAAAACATGTTTTAAACAGGTTTAATACAAAATGTTTAAAACAGTGTTAAAACACTGTTTAAACATTTTGTATTAAAACTTCTATCTTAACATGTTCTTCAGGTCCTGTTCAATCTCTTCTGAGTACATCATCAGAGCTATTTCATTTCCTCCATGAGGAAGTACTAATGGTAAATCTGAAGTCCTTCTGGTGACTCTTCCAGTGGTAATGAGATTCAATGCTAATGCCAATAAAGCAAAAACACTTCTATCTTAACATGTTCTTCAGGTCCTGTTCAATCTCTTCTGAGTACATCATCAGAGCTATTTCGTTTCCTTCATGAGGAAGTACTAATGGTAAATCTAAAGTCCTTCTGGTGACTCTTTGAGATTCAATGCTAATGCCAATAAAACAAAAACACTTCTATCTTACTATCTTCTTCTGGTCGGTTGATCAGTTCATTTCTCTTCAGGTGTTTATTGAGACAGGTTCAAATAATCGTTACTCGAAATAAATAAACGAACGAAAATATCGTAACATTTAACGTTGCAAAACGGTTTTCACGATATTTTACAATTTAAAATGATTCTTTTGAATATAAGGTCCCCACAAATAATTAGTATTGCGTTTCAGTGAACATTTTTTTTTGTATATATTTTTTTAATTGATTTAATTGAATCTATTAATTAATTTTTGCATATTTATTGTAAAAAAAATAATCAATTTAATATAATTATATATTCCTTTATTTTTTATTAATTTAAATCCCCTTTATCTGGTTAACTTTTATTAATATAGAAATAAGTTTATTTTTTCTGGGATTTTTCTTTAACTAAAAATAACTACAATAGGTGATTTATCGATTTTATTATTTGCCTTTTGAGTGAACTTTTGCATTTTAATTGATATACCCAGTTGAGTGATTTATAAGATTCAATTGAAAACTGTCGATTTAGTGGCGTCAAATATTTTTCGAAAAAAAGTTACATGTTTTTTTAAAGGTAAGAAAAAAATATATCTACATATTTCTACATTTTAAAGGGTCCTCACAAAGTAACGGCGGAATTGACTTTTTCTTTTTGAAAATGAATACAATTATCATATCATTGTCTTCAAGAGTCTTAGGGGTTTATGAGTGAAAAACAATATCGGGCATATGACCTCCTCTGCTAGTCCTACACGCATTTGCCCGAACCTTGAAATTTTACTTTGGCTTCATTTCAACACTGCTTGGGCGCCCAGGCTTTTTGGGTACCAATACTAAACCGGTTTCTTCAAATTTCTTCTGCGGAAGTCGATTCATTTGCTGCTCCACGACGTCCAAGAATTGTACTGAGTTTTCGCACATTCACCGCTGAACATTTACCATTACGGTAGTGAGTTTTTATTATTAGAACTCACTGTTCTGGGGTGTATTTTTCCATGTCTATATTACACTAATCTAGAACAGAAAAAAACGCATAGAAGCAAACAGTGGCGTGTAGCTAGACATGTGGGGGCCCCGGTGCAACATAAGCGAATGAGGCCCCAGGCGCATGACCTACCTGTACCAAAAGGTCTGGTCGAGAGGTTAAAAGTACCCCCTCAAAAACGAAATACATTTTTTTCTGTACATATATATAAAGGGTGTACATAAAGTCTCCCCCCCTTATTTATAGAATTGCTGAAAATATAAGAAAACGCAAAAACCCGTATGCCTTAGATTTTAGGGGGATTCATCTTAGACTACAAAATTTTTGGCCTTTTTTACGTTCACCCGGTGTATTCGATTTCCACCGGCTTCAAAATCTTAAATGAGAAGATCAAGTGACACCTTGTTTTAAAAGTCTTTATTAAACAAATAGACTTTTAAAAATAAATTCTATTATACCCATTAATATGAAATATCTCTATTAAACCCAATAATAGAGATATTTCATAAAATAGTCTCTAAGTAATTTATGCTAAAAAAAATGTTGACTACATAAAAAAAAAAAAACACATTACAAATTATTTGCCTTCAAGGGTAAATAAAAAACCAAGACAAAAATATTGAGTTTCTTTAACAAAAACAAAAATTTTGGTATTTTTCAAAAAACGCCATTTTTTTCTGGATTCGGGCCTTGGGGTCCCCAATCTCGGGGGCCTCGGTGCATCGCACCGGCTGCACCAGCCTAGCTACGCCCCTGGAAGCAAAACCGCAAAGACTTTAGACAACAAATGATGTAGGAAAAGTGTTGCCAACCAAGTTCTTTTAAAAAAAGGTGCTCCAAAAGTAACGTCGGAAATAATAATATACATGCCGGGTCTAAAGTCTCACCCCACCACCAGTATCTCGACAATCACTCAAGATGTCGACAAGCGGTAAATTACGGGTCGCCTCATTTTTTTTTGGGGAGGGGGCGGAATAATTTTGGGCCAAACAGTTTCAGCTACGGCCAGCGCAAAAATCTTAAATGGGATGACCTATCAAGCGATGATTCATTTTAAAGGTAATAAAACGAAAAGTTTATGAACACAAAGTTAAACCCTATACGACTTACCATTCTCGAGATATGGCGCCACCAGACGTTCTAAAAAATGTTCATGTTTTCCATCCCGTATTTCAGGATTCGTAATTTGCAGAAAGATGAAGCTATCTATACTTATAAAAACCAAAGCCCAGTTGGTATACTGACTGACTGATAATCAACGTAGCTCCACGATGACTAAACGAAGAGACTTGAAACTTGGCACACAGGCTCCTTTTAGTATGTAGGTGCGTAATAAGGAAGGAAAAAATTTAAAGATATCTTTGAGTAAAATATTGAATTTTCTAAACAGGAGCCGTGTTCACTCTGGGTCGGTTCCATCAAAAATCTAAAATTGATTTGATATAAAATCCTCTCAACCAGACATTTCAAACAAAATACTACGCAACCTTTTCGGATGATCTTAGTTTTGGATATAAGAGGGATGATGGAGTTGGATTCGAACAACAGCCTCCAACACTACCAGAGCTACTAATGGACTCAATTTGATAGAAGGTTTTAGAAAATGATAACCTTGATTGAAATCTGTTGAAATTTCCTAAAATTTAGCACAAAAACGCACACAAAATACTTGAAAATAACATTCTCAAAAGATTCCTTATACATGACACCTAAAAATCTTCAGTTTCCCAATTTTTCAAAAGAATTCTCTTTCAAGGTATTGTCTTTATCTATCTATACATCTATACTTATAAAACGCAAAGCCCAGTTGGTATACTGATTGACTGATAATCAACGGAGCTCCACGATGGCTAAACGTAGAGACTTGAAACTTGGCACACGGGTTCCTTTAATTATGTAGGTGCGTAATAAGAAAGGAAAAAAGTTCAAGTGGGAGCAAGTTACCGCCAGAAATGAGGCTTTTTAGCTTGTCTTTTTGCAATTTTTTTTCCGGGCAAACTAAAGGAGATAATGAAAAATGTCCGAGAATGGACCCCCCAAAATAGTATACAAAAGAACCCAATAAAAATATAAAATTTGAAATTTTCCGTTTTCTCCCCAATTTATAGACGATTTCCATCACCGAAATGGAGAAGTACCACTACGCGATGAGCAAGGAGAAAGCTGAAATTCGATACAAAGATGTTCCGCAGTACAAAAAGTCAAATCCCTGTATAAAATATTGAATTTTCGAACTAGAAGCGGTGCACACTCTGGCGGTGGGTTCCACCAAAAATCTAATATTGAGAAGCTTTAATTTCGCGATCTCCAAATTGTTGTCAAGTTCACCGAAGAGTGGGAATTCCAACACACGACGAGTAGCCCATTTCATCAGCAAGGAAACGGTAAAGCAGAAGCAGCAGTGAAAATCGTTAAACAGCTTATTCAAAAGGCGATACGTGAAGACACGGACTTTTACAAGATGTTACTGGTATGGAGAAATACTCCGAATAAAATTAATTTTAGTCCCGCACAAAGATTTATGTGTCGTTGGTTAAGATGCCAAGTAGCGAATATGCAAAAATATCAAACAATCAGTGTTGAGGAAGTTAAAAATAATAGGTATTAAGAATAATAGAAATGTCGCAGCCAAATATTACAACAGCAGACGAACAGTAGAGAGGCGACCCTTAGCAGTAGACGAGCCGGTGTGGTACAAAAAGGACCCAAACGATCAAGAATGGAGAAAAGGGAAAATCTTAGAAAAAGAAAATAATAGTTGAATTACGTAACCGTAGCGAAGTACGGGAAGACAGCTCGTTGGATAATAATTGTAGAACCACCGCGATGCATCTTACTCTTAACTTATACGAACCTACACACCTACTTCCTCCATGTACTTATACATTGGGTGCCTTATTTTGTTTCGCTAAAGTCCACTAAACACTAAATTTAATAATTATTAAGTTGAATTAAAAAAAAATAGTTCCACATGGGAAATTAAATTAAATACAGACGACTGCATGAGTGTGTAAAATAATGTAAACTTGGGGTAACTGTAACAAACCATGGGTAAATTATCCACATGGGAAATTAAATTAAATACAGACGACTGCATGAGTGTGTAAAATAATGTAAACTGGGGGTAACTGTAACAAACCATGGGTAAATTATCCACATGGGAAATTAAATTAAATACAGACGACTGCATGAGTGTGTAAAATAATGTAAACTAGGGGTAACTGTAACAAACCATGGGTAAATTATCCACATGGGAAATTAAATGAAATACAGACGACTGCATGAGTGTGCAAAATATTGTAAACTTGGGGTAACTGTAACAAACCATGGGTAAATTATCCACATGGGAAATTAAATTAAATACAGACGACTGCATGAGTGTGTAAAATAATGTAAACTTGGGGTAACTGTAAAAAACCGTGGGTAAATTATCCACATGGGAAATTAAATTAAATACAGACGACTGCATGAGTGTGTAAAATAATGTAAACTTGGGGTAACTGTAACAAACCATGAGTAACTTAATCCAAATTGAGAATGATTTTTCGATATGAAAAATACGAAAAAAAATTATGTTTGGTAAATTAAACAAAAAAATCTATTAGACAGTTTTCGGCAAAAAATCGATTTTGAATATTTCAAATGGTCGCCATTTTGTTCGATTAGTTCGGATCAAAACGAATCCATAGAATAAAAATTATCGATAATTTAATTTCAGCTTACCGTTATTTTAATGAATTCAACCAAATCCTCTACAAGCACTTGGATTTAGTTTTCCTATCCCAGATAAATCTTCCAAAAAGCAATTTTATGGAATTATTTTATTTTTCATTCTTCTAATCTGGGGGGTGATCTTCTCTATCACGCCCCACTGTATCCGCTACTCCCCTGTTAAAACTTAGCGTAATCTCAACCATTTTTCCGATAATGATAAGCGAAAATACACTATAATTCAGGCGAAAAAGGAGAACATGAAACTAGTTAACATTATTTAACATCTTTAATATCTTTTATTGCCAGCGTCTATGGCACTTGAATACACCAGTTCCCCGATAGATCACTCAAGTTAAGCAACGTCCAGCGAGGTTGTGCCATGTGGGAGTCCACGTGGGTTCGCGCCATCGTGATGCTGGCTATTTTTCCGGCCCAACCCAGGCTGGATGTGGTCAATGTGAGTAGCTGGTTTCCAAGTTTCCAGCGAATGGAGGGCGAAACCCACGTTTCGAATGACCAATAGATGTTATAGAGATGTTAAGCCAAATTAACATTTTAATTTTTTATTTAGGTGAAGATATAGTACCTAATTTTCTTTGGTATCTCATATTGTTGTTGGGATAGAGATCTCTGTCACAGTTGGATGGGCAGACTTCGTTAGGCTCAGTAATAAGATCTTAAAACATACATGGATACCTCAGTAATAATTAAGAACTTTCATTCCGGCAATAATGGGATACTACACCAGAGAAGTACTTTATAATTAGATTTATTACACTTGTCAGACAAGTGAATATTCAACATTCCTCTGAATATTTGATACACTCAGTGCTGGCAGAGGAGCCCCCACCAACCCCAGGATGCGGTAGGACCTCACAGGTATCAAAAAATAGAGGGCCCCTAACTTGCTACCCATTAAAGGACTCAACTATCCTCTGTATATTTGTATATGGCTGCGGAGGCGCTCTCCGCACCACGGGGGTACAAAGTCCCCACAGGAAACAAAAACTCTAAGTTGCTTATTTAAACGATAAACGTAAATGATT
The DNA here is from genome assembly GCA_012654025.1 of Pachypsylla venusta. NCBI lineage: Eukaryota > Metazoa > Arthropoda > Insecta > Hemiptera > Aphalaridae > Pachypsylla > Pachypsylla venusta. The sequence goes on from CM022883.1 coordinate 3,058,108, forward strand.
TAAAAGTCGGGGCCCCCGACGGACTTTAGACCATCTCCAGTAAGATTTCTCTTCAGCAACATCTTAAACTCCGATGGACCCAAAGTGAAGTCCTTTAGTGGGCCCTTTAGACTATGCATCTGTATGTTTCTTTAAGATACCTCCCAGGAGCAGAATTGGGGTCCCTGATAAACCCAGAGTAAAGTTTTTAAGGGGTTTAGGTCCTGTATAACTCTAATATTCCTCAAGGACATCTACGGGTCCCTTGATGGACCCAAAAGTAAAATCCCTTGGGGGCCTTTTTAGGCCCATACTGTTATGCTTGGTTATAACGAGGGGGATTATCTCCCTCCCCATAGATTTGGGGAGAGGGGGAAATATGTTTGGCGCCTCCACTGGTTACAATTCAAAATCAATTACGGAGCAAGAATATTTATTTCAGGTACCTATTTAAAATTTATATTTATAAACTTTTGTATATCTTTATTTGGAGCCCATGTCCGGCTCACAAACTCCTCATTATCTTAGGAAGTGCGTAAAAATTAGAATTTGGGCTCTGGGGACCTTGAAATGTGTTTTGACAGTGAAAACTCGACGCAGAAAATTTCAGTCCATTACAATCTTCTGTTTTTATAGATAAGGAAAGTCGTGTAAAGTTCAAACAGATTTTTAACCAAAATTTTTGGGCTAAGATTGCTTCAATGTGCAACGTGAGATTTTTTTTTCCAAACGGACATATCCAATTTCCAGTCTAGAGTTAAATCATTTTCTTCTTTAACTTCACCCTTTCCCAATACTATTTGGGGTCGGCGTTGCCTTCCTTAATTCTACCATGACACAACCTTTTGTACTGTGCCTACTACCTGTAGCTGGATCCTTTCCTGGCAGGGCAACCTTCCATATTACAGTTGAGGTCGGAGTTGCCTTCCTTAATTCTACCATGACACAACCTTTTATTCTTTGCCTACTCTCTGTAGCTGTATCCTTTCCTGGCAGGGCAACCTTCCTNTTCCCTAACACCAAACCTTCTGTATTTACACGAGCTTAGGACCGTCACCTAATGAAGCTGGCTTGCTCCCCTCGGTGGCTACATTCCCTAACACCAAACCTTCTGTATTTACACGAGCTTAGGACCATCACCTAATAAAGCTGGCTTGCTCCCCTCGGTGGGTACATTAAACTAGATACAAAATAAATCCCAAAAGAAAGTAATAAATTTGAAGTGTTGACACTTCCGAAATATTGTGGTTCACCAAATTCTTCAAATACTCGCTTGCATTCTCATTAATAAATCATCAGACATTTCCCATCAACATGATAAATTAATTCATTAAATAGGTACCTACTGCCTCTTGAAAATTGAAAAAAATCAACATTTTGACAATACATCAAAAATCTGAAGACTCTAAAGCAGGGCTTCTCAATCGTTTTAAAAGACCAAATGGTTCAGTGGATCCCCAGATAATTTTTGATACAATCGATATTTTACATAATAATTAAAAAACCCGTCAACGGTACATTCGATTGCAGCCTAAAGTTTCGGTACACTATTAGACCGCAAATCAGACAACGCTAAGTGGCGTACCGCTAATCACGGCGTACGACGGATAAACGGATTTTTTATAAGATTTTTGGATTCTGCGTACCATGATACGTAAGATATAAAATTTTTAGGGAGGGGGTTATTTTTTCAAAGGCTGAACCTTTCAAAATAATGAACCAAAAAATAGACAAAATATTTCTGTAAAATATGAAAAAAACTGGAAAATTATGTTAAGAGATTCTGCGAAAAAAAATAAGGAAAAATTTTTTAGGGAATTTTTTTAAAAAACTTTCTGTGTAAAAAATGGTTTGTATTTTTATAAAGTGAAAAGTGATTTCCTAGTAAAAAAAAATGTGTTCTTTCGGTTAAAATAATAAATTTAGCGTATCTTTAACAGAAATAGAGAAAGAAGGTGTGCGCATAGGTGATACCATTAAGATCACGATGAAACACTCAGTGCCCATAGGGGAAGCGAAATTGTAGAGGTATTACCTATAGGCAGTGAATGCTGATGACAAAGTCTTCAGCATTCACTAGAATTAATGTTTGAAGGCCTTTAACAAAACCCTGGAACTATGGGCACTATTAATAGGGTGACAATAGGTGCATCAAGATGGTGCCCATAAGTGGTACAATAAGGGTGCCCATAGAGTGTAATGGGATGCCCATAGGTGCTACAATAAGAGTGCCCATTAGGTATAATGGGGTGTTCATAGGTGTTACATTTCATGTTTTTGACATAAACGTGAACCTTAGT
>CM022883.1:3067629-3084063 GCA_012654025.1 Pachypsylla venusta
CGAGCTGTAGTTCGTAAGTTATAAGCGAACAAACAAACAAATAGATAAATAAACAAATAAATAAACAAACAAACAAACAGACATTCACTTTTATATATATAGATTAATGAAAACCGTCACCGGTATATTTGATTGAACCCAAAAGTTTCGGATCTAACTGAGACCGCAAATATGACATACTCGTACATACAAAATTTCAAATCTCTAGCTGTTACCATTCTCGTTTTAGACATCACCAATACTGAAAACCGCTAAAAAGCGGCCAAAATTGCCAAGGGTGTATTCGATTGCATCCAATCGAATTTCGGGGCACAATTAGAGCTCAGATGGGACCTATATACCAAATTTCATCCAAATCGGTCAGCGCTAAGTGGTAAAAGTGCCCATCACGGCGGACGGCGCGGCGGACAAACGGATTTTTTTTTATTCGATTTTTAAGTTCTGCGTACCTTGAAACGTATAATATCAAATTTTGAAGGGGGTATTTTTTTTTTTTTTTGTGTCGATTCCAAAAGTTCGTTATTGAAAATAATAAACCAAAATTGAGCACAGTATATTGATAAATATTTCGATCCGCATAATGCTGCTCCGCGTGTTATTATTATTATTTAGTGTGTTTCAGGGGGTTAAAAATCGCTGACACATTATATTCAAATAAAATTATAAATATATATAAAAAAATCAAAACTGAAAATTAGATTAACAAAATTTGAATAAACTGCAAAATTAAAAGGACCTGTAAAGAAAACTGAAATTGTTATTAGTAGGTACCTGAAAAAGAGAGAGAAAAAAAATTAGTCGTTGAACTCCTGTAGGCTATAGGGAGCAATTTCTAAGAGACGATTTTTTAAGTACAACTTAAAATTTTTGTAGTTCATGTTTTTATTAGCATTATTTATTTTGTTATATATTTTAATACCTTTATCCAAAATTGATTCCCCAAAAATCGTTAATCTGGAGTGTATTAAATCTTTTGCATTCCTCGTGTTGTATGAATGTGCCATTGTAGGTAAAAGATGTTTGTTTTTATGAATGAGGAGGCACATATCTAATATTACCTGACCATATAATGTTAATATTCTTTTATCAATGAAATACTCTTTGCAATGAGCTATGTCCTCGAGACCATAGACAGCACGAAGAGCTCTTTTTTGAAGAATGAATATTTCCTGAGTTTGATGAGAAGGTCCCCAGAAAGCAATACCGTAACTCTTAACAATAACGTTTTTTCCTGAAATCAAGTGCCCGTCTGAAAGGTTGTGTGTGTTAACCTTTTTTGTGCAAATCTAACTCAAAATATATCAAATTCTAAAGCAATGTGCTTGAAGAACTACTCGTAAACAAAATTCAAACTAAAATGCACTCGAAGCAAAATTCACTTGAAATTGATATTTCTGCATTCTGCATTCATTTCACTTGAAAATCTTGAATAAAATTAATGGCTTTTTGTTAAATTAAGACTGGTTGTAAGTATACGTAGTATGTTCTAAGTACATGTTTTACAAAACCAGTTTTTTTAGTTGTTCTTTTAATGTACTCGCTGCCATCTTCATCAGTAATCAGTAAATTAACAATACAATTCCGATAATGATTGATGGTTTCATTTGGTTTACTTAGAATTATAGCATTTGAAATCAGACTAACCTAATGCATAGGATTAGCGTTTTGAAAAAAGAATATCGTTATTACCGATATTGATATTATTCATCAGTAATCAGTTTCTTTAAAATATTTCTCCTTTATTTTGAACCTTTTTAAGAAATCTTCGACAAATAAAAATAAAATTTCATGTTCATTCTCATTGTGTTCAAAAGTGTGGGGGGGGGGGGGGGGTGGTCGATCGCGGCGATTATTTGAGACTTTATAGTTGATCTTCTTCTGTAAAGGTTGGGCACCCCTGTTGTGGAGGGTTCTAGGTACCTTGAGAAAAGTGAATATCAAAATTTGAGAAAAGGAGATTTTTCTTCGTGGTTGATTCCAACGGTTCATTATTGAAAATAATGCAATATAATATGTAATCATACTTAATGAATACACACAGCTTTCGTATAATGTGGTCAGTTGTATGCGTGTAGCATGCAAGTGCCTGGTGCATTTTGCAGTTGTCAGGTTACTGCCCCCATAACTTCCCGTATAATGTGGTCAGTTGTATGCGTGTAGCATGCACTAAGGAAAATAATGCATTTATTTTGGTGCATTTTGTGCATTTTGGTGCATTTTGCAGTTGTCAGGTTACTGCCCCCATAACTTCAATTCTAGAATTAATTACTTTATCAATGCAAGTTGACTATTAAAAATCTATATTATTAACCCTTTCATGTTCATTATTGATGTCCCAATCTCTTATTAACTGCCTTCGTAGCTCAGTGGTCAAGCGCTCGCCTGGTAATCAGGAGATTGCGGGTTCGAACCCCAGCCAAGCTAGGATTTTATCCTCTCAATTAATTGAGAATTTGACCACAATAATAGTACAAGCTTACTGCTCGGGTAAAGGGACTTGTTAGTCTCATTCGAGCAGTATAAATAAGCAGTATTATTATTATTATTACGATTTTGAAATTCCCGAGAAAATTACCTTATTTTTATGTAAAAATAATGTGTTTTTATATTGTAGAGACAATAAATTAATTTTTTTTATTAAAGAAATCAGTTTGAAATTCCTGAGAAGTTATTCAACTTACACCAAAGAGCACTTCCTACACCAAAAGGAATATTGGCGCATGTACATTCCGTCAAATTGAGTATAATTTATAGTCGACAGCATACATATGGAGGAGGATTAGGCACCATAACCCGTTTTACAGTACCAGCCTGGGTACTTTCTTAACAAAGTGGTGATCAATTTCTTTAATTTATCACCACTTTGTTAAGAAAGTACCCACAGGCTGGTGCTGTAAAACGGGACTTCACTCCGATGAATTTTCATCGTCCAACGGATCTGTTGAAGATGGGACGAACGTCACCGGGTGAAAATTCATCGGAGTGAAGTTAATGGGATTTGAATAAATTACGAAATTTATTCAAAACTATTGACGAACATTTCCTTAAAAAGGCAAATAATGGCAGCAATACTTTGGAAACACTTAGGGCCATATTATAAACCTCCACTTTAAGTGTGAGTTGTTACTCCGACTACTAATTAGCGAAGTGGCCACTTGCACTTGTAAAATTTCTGTTTTTATATTATAATAAAATTACATGGATTACAAGAATTTATTCTGGTAATAACGTCTTCGGTGGAGAGGAGACCATATAACCCACCAACCAGGTCAGTCTGGACACTAGTAGCTACATGTATTGTGTTACCTCTATTAATGGTTTAGCAATATGATGAGAAGATTGAAGTTAAAGAATAAGAAACATATGTAATTCCTATGATATGCATTACAAGAATTTATTCTGGTAATAACGCCTTCAGTGGAGAGGAGACCGTATTTTAATATCGATAAGCAATTTTATCGAAAACTTAATATCGATAAGCAATTTTATCGAAAACTTAATATCGATAAGCAATTTTATCGAATATAGATATTCGATAAGATTGAATAGATAAGATTGAAGTTAAAGAATAAGAAATATATGTAATTCCTATGATATGGAGTACAAGAATTTATTCTGGTAATAACGTCATCGGTGGAGAGGTGACCATATAACTAGAGATTACGATCTCTGGATACCGGGAACCCGCCCGGAAATGACTGAAATTTAATCCCGGGATTCACCATCCAATCTTGGGATTTTTGGGATTGACAGTGATATAATAAAAACAAACAAAAACCTATTTTTTTATTGAATTTGAAAATGAGGCCCCAATACATCAATCTTGAACGTTATAAGTCGATGTGCTGCCATCTGCCATGCAATAAACAAAAAATGTAAGACCTGTTTAAAACCTTTTCTTCTTTGTGTAGACCGAATGAACCGTTGACCGATGTGTTGTTTGTATGACTCAGGCGAATTATCAAAAAATTCTAATAGCCTTTTGGTAAAAACAAAGGAGTCAGTATTTCACTTGTTTCAGTTTCTTTTTATCTTCTGACTAGTAAAAGTGTGCAAAGGCTTAATTTTTAATGTTCTAATATATTCTAACATCTTTTTTGAACGTAACAACTTGTCTTGTTTGACTTTAAAATTGACGGGTTTATATCGCACAAAAAAGATTCCGATCCTACATCCGTTAGGAGTCATTTTTTAGTGTCCAATGACGGTAAAAATGCAAAGTGTAAAAAATGTGATCTTATGTTGAATACTCTTGGTGATTCCACAAAAGGACTCCACACACATCTCTCAAGTTAAAATCTTGAATTTTTTCACACACATCTCTCAAGTTAAAAACTTGAATTTTAGTTTATTGGGCGGAGCGAAGCGTAGCCTTATACTCCCTACAAGGTTCTCAATTTTTTTTCATATCCCGGAACCAGTCCCGGGATCTCGGGATTGTGATCGTTTCAGTCCTGAAACTTCGAGATTGTAAAGAAGGTTCGAGACCATGATCTCTACATATAACCCATCAACTAGGTCAGTCTGGACACTAGTACCTACACGTATTGCGTTACCTCTATTAATGATGCGCTTGTTTTAGCAATATGATGAGAAGATGAGTACCTGTCAAGTAGTTTTTTTTTCGCTAATTATTCTAACCGTCGAGATCAGTTATCATAACTCAGAAAACTCAATTGTGTAACAATGAAAACTTTGCCAACCTACAAAGTCTGTAGATTGGCAGAGTTGAAGTCTGTAGATTGGCAAACCAGCTTCATTAGGTCTTAAGCCCGTGTAAATAGAGAAGGTTTGGTGTTAGGAAGGGCATCCAGCCTTTTTAAAATTCTGCTTCAAACAAATGATGAGAGTTCATCAGAGAATAGCGAATATCTACGCAGTCTTAATTGATACTGTGAGAAGCAAGCTAGAATTGCCGTGCCAGGAAAAGGTTACAGCTGAAGATAGTAGGTACCGAACAAAAGTTGTGGCATGGTGGAATTAAGGAAAACAACGCCAACCACAAATACAATTGGGAAATGCTGAAGTTGAAGGAGAAGATGGAATAGAACTGATTTCAACGTTTAGGATAATTAGCAACCAGCGTCTATGGCACGTTGAATTCACCAGTTCCCGTTAGATCACTGAAGTTAAGCAACGTCCAGCGAGGTTGTACCATGTGGGTGTCTATGTGGGTTCGCCCCCTCGTTATTTCGACTATTTTTCCGGCTCAACCCAGGCTGGGTGATGTCAATGTGGGTATATGGTTTGCAAGTTTCCAGCGAATGGAGGCTGAAACCCCCGTCTTGAATGACCAATAGATGTTAAGAGACGTTAAGCCAAATTAAAAAAAAGATAATTAGCGAAAAAAATCTACAATGGTAAATATAACAATAAGAACTGGGCCAAGCTATAAATTCAAAGTCTTTCAATGTGGCTGTTTGAGGTGGGGGGGGGGCAGTTTAGAGCTGAAGTGAAAATGAGAATTCTGATGTGCGTCTTGAAATCACATTTCTTGAAGTACTTCGCAGACGATTCGCCGTACTTGTCCGTCTATAGTCCACTCGGATTTTTTTCCCGATCAATCATATTCAATCATAACAAAAATATTCCTTGTTTGGCCTCAACTAAGGAGCGTGTGATTTCAACTGGGTAAAAAAAATGTCCGAATATCTTGCAAACGGTATTAAAATAATTGCTGAAATTTTGAATGTTATTTTGGGTTACTGAACGTTTTGAACTGGTTTTTCTTTCTTTTTTCTTGAAATTTTTTCGTGATAATTGTGTCTGCAGAGCTACCAGACGCATATAATTCATCTTCAACAATAATAATTGTGTTTTTTATATACCTAAAAGACACAAAGCTTGTGATTAATTATTTTTTATTTTATATACTTATTACAGAAACTACCTACTTCTACTTGATTTTTCGAAGGTTCTCAATTTTTTTTCATATCCCGGGACCAGTCCCAGGATCTCGGGATTGTGATCGTTTCAGTCCCGAAACTTCGGGATTGTAAAGAAGGTTCGAGATCATGATCTCTACATATAACCCATCAACTAGGTCAGTCTGGACACTAGTAGCTACACGTATTGCGTTACCTCTATTAATGATGCGCTTGTTTTAGCAATATGATGAGAAGATGAGTACCTGTCAAGTAGATTTTTTTTCGCTAATTATTCTAACCGTCGAGATCAGTTATCTTAACTCAGAAAACTCAATTGTATAACAATGAAAACTGTGCCAACCTACAAAGTCTGTAGATTGGCACAGTTGAAGCCCCCGGGGGAGCAAACCAGCTTTATTAGATCTTAAGGCCGTGTAAATAGAGAAGGTTTGGTGTTAGAAAGGGCATCCAGCCTTTTTAAAATTTTGTTTCAAATAAATGATGAGAGTTCATCAGAGAACAGCGAGTTTCTACGCAGTCTTAATTGATACTGTGAGAAGCAAGCTAGGATTGCCGTGCCAGGAAAAGGTTACATCTGAAGAGAGTAGGCACCGAACAAATGTTTGTGGCATAATGGAATTAAGGAAAACAACGTCAACATCAAAAAATACAATTGGGAAAGGGTGAAGTTGAAGGAGAAGATGTAATAGAACTGATTTCAACGTTTAGGATAATTGGAAAATTTCTTTTTTTATTTTATAATTAAATTACGTGTCAGCCAAGGTCAATGGCACATTGAATACACCAGTTCCCATGAGATCACTGAAGTTAAGCAACGTCCAGCGAGATTGTTTTATGTGGGTGCCCACGTGGGTTCGCGCCCTTGTGATGCTGGCTATTTTTCCGGCCCAACAAAGACTGGGTGAGGTCACTGTAAGTAGCTGGTTTGCAAGTTTCCAGCAAATGAAGGTTTAAACCCCCGTTTTGAATGGCCAATAGATCTTAAAGAGACTTTAGCCAAAATATAAAAAAAAAAAAAAAAAAATACATATAATTTTTGTGATCAGAACATTTTTTAAAATATAAATCAGACACTCAAGTGGTAGTGACCACTCCAACTCGCATCCAAGTAGACTTTTAGAATATGACCCTAATAAAAGTTATTTTTTCCTTCAGAAATCTTATTTTGGGGGATTCCCCCCCTCCCGTGAATTCACCACTGCTCTTTAACTCATTTTTTATATAGAAGTTTAAACATTGTTGAATAAAAGATTGGATTTGACTGTTTTGCTGAAAGTTTTGAGTAAATTTTCTTGGTCAAAATTGTCGTCTTTCTGTATCTTTTCTGGTAATGAATTTAAAACTGTTTTGACGCCAATTTGAAATTTCTATTGTGCAGGGGAGGATCCAGGTGGGCAAAGGGCCCCTCCCGAGGCCAATTTTTTTTAATTGAAACAGCAACAAAAAAACAAAAACAAATTCCGGTATCATTTTCCTAATAATTTGTGTATAGAACTGTACGAAAATGCACAAATATCGTCTACACCACATAAAAATTATTAGCTGAATCGTGGCCGACTGTAATCGCCCCCCCCCCCTCACCGATCGCTCNCCCCCCCCCACACACACACACTATTTTTTTGGGGTGGGGGCAAAAAAGTTTTATTATTTTTGTGGCAATTATTTTTTGCCAGAAAAATAATAAACCATTGTGTCACATTGGCATGTTTTTTAAATCTCGTTTAGTCTATGTAATAGTACCTTTGTGGAGCTCGTTTAATGGGCGGTGAAACAGTTCCAGGTTAATCTTTCGATATCTTATTTCGTACCTGTAGATATCGAAAAAAAATTAAGGGAGGTGTCGTTTTTCGTGACGATTCCAAAAGGTTCATTATTGAAAATAATAAACTAAAAAACGTACAAAAAAACCGCTGGAAAGTGATAAAAAATGTCCCTTAATTGTTGAAAAACATTAACTATTTTTCCTTTGACACCCCAAAGGTTGGTCTATCTCGGAAGAGAATTGATGTTGAGTAACAACCTCTCCGCACACTCTTAACGTTCAGTCAAAATGTTTGTACTTTTTTAACACCCCGAGAATTGAAGACGTTGTAGAACACTATAGGGATGGCATTTTCGACTCATCGACTTGATCGACTCACAAATATGAGTTGATTCTCGATCTCGACTCACATCGAGACATTTTTTTATTACTTTTTTTTATTAGAAAGTCATAATAAAACCAATTGACAAAAGTGGCATCCAACAAATAAACGTCCGCAACTTCGGCGAATACATTAAAAGACGAAGTTACCCGAGTGGAATTGCGACGAAGATGCCCGAGTGGAACTGAAAGTAACACTTTGAGAGTAACGCTTTATTGGTAACGCTTTCCGATGCTATGTTCCAAAGTAAAGACATAAAATGTCAAAAACATCACAATCAATCGTCACCAGAATAAAAGAACTTTTTCCTTCAGTAAACAACAAACACCCGGAAAAATATTTTTCCCTTTATTATCTTTATCAGTCAAAGATAGATAGACGTCTCCGTGGTAGAGTGCGCATCACACGGCTTGCACCACGGAGGTTCCGGTTTCGATTCCCGGACGGTTCGAAAATTTGAAAAAGGTTTTTTCGAATTTTCTACTTGGTCTGGTTGTGTTGGGGGGTAACTCAGCCTCCTGAGGACAATTGAGTAGCTATGGTAATAGCGCCAAGTGGTAGCATTATAAAGTAATTGTTAAAGTGTAGCTTAAGCTTTGTGATATTGGAGGGAATGTTGAAAATACCTTGTAATGCTATGATGCCCACAAACATTGTGACATAATAACACAAGGAATTATACATTTATATTTTTTCTTTATATAATAAAGGTAGATGCCACATTTGTCGATTGGACGTTCATTTGGTGGATGCCACTTTTGTCAACTCGTAAGTCAACTTTTTGTAGGTCGACTCATTTCAAAAAGATGATTCGATTCGTGAGTGAGTCGAGATGTGAGTCGACTCGTGGATGACTAGCCCATCCCTATAGAACACATCATTCCCAACAATAACTACACCCCAAAAGCAGGGCCGGTTCTAGAGAGAATACCACACGGGACGTACAAAAAATAAAATGCCCTTTCGCATTTTTCCAATTATTTTCTGGACCACCCCGTACATATAATCACATGTACTATTTTTATGGGCAATTATTTCAAAAGTAAAAAAAAAAAAAAAACACTCTCGTAATTTCATAATAATATTAATGAACTTATCTACGAGGCAGCATTTTTCAGATTTCAGGTCTAATCGAACCGAACCTAAGATATATTATTTATAGCCGTAAGGTAAGATTATATTGCATTGCTTGCAGGGTATTCCTATAACACAAAGTTACAAAGATTTTTCTATGCTGATGCCTTGAGGACATTCACGTGCGCGTTTGATATTCAGGAAAGAGTCTGCGAAACAGCATTTTGCAGACTCAAATGTTGATTAATTTTCTGTGCGCAATATTTCTTATATTGAATTTTGTACACTGAAGAATAATTAAAAAAAAAAAAAATAGACTCTTGATTGGAAGGTTGGTTACTTGATTGGTTACACTAAGCGAGGTTATTGTCTTACAGCTCTACTTTTATGTGGTCAAGTACTCAAATTAATGAGAAAAAATCCTGCCTATGCTGGGGATTGAACCCACACTCTCGTGTTTACTGAAGGATAATTAAGTTGTGTATCAATTTATTCAATCAAAACGTGAAAATGTATTACCAAATTAATACTGATATTACAATGCTAGAACCATCAATTTTTGATACCCTCCTAACTTTGCTTCTGATTATGATGATAACTTGAAATTTGGAATATAACATAAGGACCACTAAAAAAGACCACTGAAATGTCACATAGGAAATTTGAAAGCATCAAGATAAAAAGTTCAAAAGATACAGGGGTACGAAAAGTTCTAATTTTACGACTCATTCATTCACTCACTCATCAATATTATGAGACACTTCCAGTGGAGCTAGAAACACGAAATTTGGTGGAGGGGTGTATTTGACCTGCAAATAAAGGGAAAAATCGAAAAACCGTAATTTTCCCTCATTAGCCTCTCCCCCACCCAAAAGGTTGGAGTATGTTATTTGTATGGTATTGGACCTAAAAGTCATAGTGTTTTAATCGACAATGATAAAAAATTTCATTATAAGCAAATTTAGAATATATTATGATGTAAGTAAAGTTATCCCCCCCCCCCCCAAAAAAAANTAAAGTAGTGAAAAAAACTTTAAACGTTAAAATTTGATTACGAAAATGAAGGCAGAAATCTTGCATAGAGCGAGATTAATAGATCCAACACATTGAATATATTTACTGCATAAAAAGATCTAACACATTGAATTTAAAACCGATTCTGATAGTAAGGGGACTTGGCCGTATTTTATTTGGATCTCACTACTTTAATGGGCCGACATTTTTTGGATTGGGACTTGGCCTTATTTTTCACATTTATGTTTTTTGTGGGTATTCATTCACACAAACATAAAGGATACAGAAAAATGCTGCCGGCCACGATATGTCAACTAAAATGCCTTAATTCTGCGTAATCTATAGGTGCTAAAATATAAATGCGAAGGTCATTTGACGTGTTTTATATTAATGACACAATCCTGGAATAGAGATTTTATTAATTCCCTTAAAAAATTTATTAACGAAAAATCAAATACCTTTTACAGAGAATTTCGGCCCCGCGTGTTACGATAAAAAAGCGAAGAAAAATTTGTATAAATCAAACGCCTGCTTCAATGGCATTGCAAAAAACGGTCCAACCGTTTTCGAGTTATGACTCTTTTTCCGATTTTTGTAAGGGGAATCATAGAATACTATTAGCGTCCGATTTTTGAAAGGGAAATCATAGAATACTATTAGCACGGGAACGGCCATGCCTCTAAGGCGCCAAGCTATAGACCGTAGCGAAGCATGGGCGAAACAGTTAGTTTACTATATAATGCTAGATGTGAGTGGAAGAGGTAATATAATTTGAAACCAAACGTCAAACATTAAAAGTCATAAAATCTATTTGACGGCTCATTCAGTTACATATCTAACAGTATAAAATACCCATTTACTATCTAATGCGAGACATTTATTGGGTACTTTAAGACAAAGAGGACATAAAACTTATTAATGATAGATACGTCTTATGTGATGCGAGCACCATCGGCGCTCAAAGAAACTATTAACCAAGTTGTTTTGTGAATTGTAGACCCGACCCAAATTAAAATGGTCATCATTTACGACTAGAGTCTGAATAGGCAGAGGGGGGGGGAATAGGGGTAATCCCCCCAGACCCGGTATTTCCTAAGAGGCCCGGTGAGAAAATTATCATAATGAAAGTTTTCAAGTTTTTCAAACACACAAAATCAGAAGTTTAGCGATAGTGGGCCAATATGGGACAATGGCTATTGCAGGACACTGATTTTACAATAGAGTGCGACCTTTCAGCTTGTACAGCAATCATAAATATTGGTATATTAGCGATAGTGGGCTANGGGGACATACTGATGTATCTGCCATTGTATCCTACTGATAGAGAGACCAAAGGTCAGAAAACTAGATCTCACGTCATTCTGACACCCTTTATAACATTTCTATATCGTTTGCTTCTAATGATGGGAGTCAAATTGAAAGCAACACCCAGTCTGCAGTCTATTCCAATGGGGACATACTGATGTATCTGCCATTGTATCCTACTGATAGAGAGACCAAAGGTCAGAAAACTAGATCTCACGTCATTCTGACACCCTTTATAACATTTCTATATCGTTTGCTTCTAATGATGGGAGTCAAATTGAAAGCAACACCCAGTCTGCAGTCTATTCCAATGGGGACATACTGATGTATCTGCCATTGTATCCTACTGATAGAGAGACCAAAGGTCAGAAAACTAGATCTCACGTCATTCTGACACCCTTTATAACATTTCTATATCGTTTGCTTCTAATGATGGGAGTCAAATTGAAAGCAACACCCAGTCTGCAGTCTATTCCAATGGGGACATACTGATGTATCTGCCATTGTATCCTACTGATAGAGAGACCAAAGGTCAGAAAACTAGATCTCACGTCATTCTGACACCCTTTATAACATTTCTATATCGTTTGCTTATAATGATGGGAGTCAAATTGAAAGCAACACCCAGTCTGCAGTCTATTCCAATGGGGACATACTGATGTATCTGCCATTGTATCCTACTGATAGAGAGACCAAAGGTCAGAAAACTAGATCTCACGTCATTCTGACACCCTTTATAACATTTCTATATCGTTTGCTTATAATGATGGGAGTCAAATTGAAAGCAACACCCAGTCTGCAGTCTATTCCAATGGGGACATACTGATGTATCTGCCATTGTATCCTACTGATAGAGAGACCAAAGGTCATAAAACTAGACCTCACGTCATTCTGACACCCTTTATAACATTTCTATATCGTTTGCTTATAATGATTGGAGTCAAATTGAAAGCAACACACAGTCTGCAGTCTATTCCAATGGGGACATACTGATGTATCTGCCATTGTATCCTGCTGATAGAGAGACCAAATGTAAGAAAACTAGACCTCACGTCATTCTGACACCCTTTATAACATTTCTATATCGTTTGCTTATAATGATTGGAGTCAAATTGAAAGCAACACCCAGTCTGCAGTCTATTCCAATGGAATCTGCCATTGTATCCTACTGATAGAGAGACCAAAGGTCAGGCACCATCTATTGCCGAGTGTAACGGAATATCATTTTAGCATATAAGATAAATTTACTATCTTCCTTTCTTGTTCATTGTCTTTGCCAAGTGTGTCCGTCATCTGCTTCTTCTTCTTTAGGTATCCTACATACGAGGTGTTCTTTTAAAAAGATACGAGAAACATTATTAGCCCAGGAACTTTAGGAAAAGAAAAAACATTAAATGAAATAGATCCAAATTTTGAAAAAAAAAAAAACAATAAATGATATAATTCGAANGAATAAATTGAGTTGGTCACTTAAAATGGGACACCTTGTACAGGGTGTCCCATTTTAAGTGGCCGTCTCAATTTATTCCGAAACCGTTGGAGTGACAAAAAAATTATTCTGACCGAATGTTCATAAAAAAGAAGGGGCCGTATTATGATGACCTTGGCTGACTTGTCAAGGTTGTTCTCCAAGGTCAGATGAAGGTAAACTTCATTTTCTTAAATGAGACGACCTGAATTTTATTACATTTTCGGATTCCCCATTTAATTCTACGTACATTTGACTATTCACTTCATGTTTTTGTTGAACTTTCTTCCGCCAGTTTTGGGAATGTTTTTTGGTCTGACATACCCGTGTGGCATATTGAAATGCATTGCAAGAGTGATTTTTTTTATAAAATGAACAAACAAGTGAAAAAAGGAAACCATTGTATAGGAAATGGCGAGAGTTTTCATTCAATATGCCACACGGGTATGTCAGACCAAAAAACATTCCCAAAATTTGGCGCAAAAAAGTTTAACGAAAACATGAAGTGAATAGTCAAATGAACGTAGAATTAAATGGGGAATCCGAAAATGTAATAAAATTTAGTTCATCTCATTTAAGAAAATGAAAGTTTATCTTCATCTGACCTTGAAGGACAACCTTGACAAGTCAGCCAAGGTCATCATGTATCGTCCCCCTCTTTTTTTATGAACTTTCGGTCAAATTAATTTTTTTGTCACTCCAACGGTTTCGGAATAAATTGAGATGGCCACTTAAAATGGGACACCCTGTATATTACTATTCTTGCTAATTCTAACTGGCTGAATGATAGATGAAGATTGTACGGATAGATTCCGTGAACTGTTAGTCAGTAGATGGGACTGTGAAGTATGTCAAACTTGGGACATGCTGGATTAGATGTAGGTAATGAGAGCCACGTCTTTTCATGATGTATGCTAAATTCAAATGAAGAATACCGATCTGATCAGAGAAGAATATCTATCTGCAGAAATATATCTTGGATGCAAATCTAACAGAGTTTATCAATTTAAATGCTTAGATTTCTAGAAAAAGATATCAATACGAGTACTAGCTACTGGGTGATTTCTCTGGTGAAAAAGTGTCTTTATGAATTCCAAAGCTTTTGCGCCAGCTCCCATAACAAAGCTACTGCAATAGTCTTGCGCGCGGGATCCGAGAGGGAAAATAATTTGGCGCTGCCGTGGCCGAGTTGTTAAGTCCACTGTTTCCTGATGCGGAGATTTTGGGTTTGAATCCCGTCCGGAGCGAAAAAAATGTTCTCGATTTCGAAATGGCAAAAGTTGTGCACCTTTTTTTGAAAAAAAAAAAAATAATGTCACAGTGGTTTGGATTTTTCTGAACCAACTCAGTCTCCTGAGGACAATGAGTAGCTATGTGGAGAAATGCTCATAGCGAAACGGTGCCAGCATTGTAGGTAAAGTTGAAAAAATATTTTCAACCCTCGTGCGATCAGTTCTTGAGAATGGATTAATCGTATGCAAACCTTATTTCCTTGGAGATAAAAAGGAAGGATGCACAAATCAAATTTTTAAAGAAAATTAGTGAAAGTTCGATCAATCGTCAATATCGAGTTGAACTTGTCTACTTGAGGATAGCAGATCCAAGGTTTAGGTCTACCGGTAGTCAATAATAAAAGTCCCTCTACAACAGTATGCTGTTGAAGCCGGAGAAATTCTGAGACGGTAGGTCCCCTTCGAGCGTCAGTATTTTATAAAAAATTCTGTCAACATCTGTTATAAGTTGTCTCCGTTCCATTTTCCCCAAGCACTATCTTCCAGGCGTTCCTCTGCCTTCTTAATGTTTTTCATACAGAACAAGGTGCTCCCAATGCAATGTTAAAAATGTAAAATATCAAATGCTGAGGATTTCAAGTACTTTGATAATCATTTTCTTCAATGGAGCCGAGTTATGACCAGGCCCCACGAGAGGGGGGGTGGATGGAATTTCCCCAAAGCCCGAGATTTCCTAAGAGGTCCGGTGAGAAAATTATCATAATGAAAATTTTCAAGTTTTTTTCCGAATAATGAATGAATCAACTTAAAAGTTTTGAAAAATTTTCAAACATACAAAATCAGAAGTTTAGCGATAGTGGGCTAATATGGGACAATGGCTATTGCAGGACACTTATTTTAAAATATAGTGCGACCTTTCAGCTTGTATAGCAATCATAAATATTGGTATATTTCGTAAACATTAACATCTGATAATCGAATTCTTTGTTGCCAAGCCTACACATCTTTTCACATCAACTAAGTGAATTGCCTACTTTTACTTTTATTACTGCCCAGACGGCGATTTTAGATGAAAGAATAATAGAGGGGCCCGAATTTTCTGTCTACGGCCCTGGTTATGAACTATTTTCACTGAAAGTTATTGGATTTCAAGTCATAAATGGATTGGAAGAATTTCGCCTTCGGGCATGGATATAATACCAAATATCATCAAAATTGTAGAATGCTGCTCCGCGAGCTCTTTCCTGTCAAATGAAGAGTTTGTTTAATTCAGGTCATGAATTTATATCATTTTAGAGGTCAGGTCACACTAAAAATATTTTCCTTTGAGAAACTGAAATGGAGTCTAAATAAAGGTTTAGGTTCTATTCTGAACGAGGTCAAGTTGTGTCTCGAATCTACAACACGACTGACCTCGTTGTAATGCAACTCTCAGTTCAACAGATACAGAAATCAGGAAACCTAAAAGTCGTGAATATATTTGTTTGGATAGTTTTTTTTTAATTTCCATAAAACTGCTGGAAGTAGGTAAATACATTTGTGAATTTTCTTTGTTTTAAGATCCAACTGCTTTTTCACAATTTTGTGTTTATCACAGAAGAGTACAAGTAATCTCTTTAACTCTAAATTATTGGAAGAATCGGAAGATATTAAAAGATATAAAATTGACAATATCCAATCAGAGTTTAATAAATTAGAAACCAAATGAGACATCTCCGATCAAAATCGGTTCGGTAGATTTGGCTGTAGTCTCGTCACTATCACAACTCACTATCATAGGTATCTCTCTTTTTTTTTTTAATTTGGCTTAAAGTCACTTTAATATCTATTGGTCATTCAAGACGGGGGTTTTACCCTCCAGTCGCTGGAAACTTGCAATAGATGTTAAAGAGACGTTAAGCCAATTAAAAAAAAAATCCGACCCTGTGAAAATTTGGACCAGGACAACTAATAACTGCTGGATGTATCTTAATCGAATGCCTTAGCCAATGGAATTAGCAAATTCTATGAACCTAACTGGTAGTTCTGTAAACGGGTGATCTTAATCACTAATCGCTACCGTTTGACCTTGAGTGGCCCAATCAAGCAATAGTGGCATCATTGTTTCAAATGGTAGCCAAATGTAGCCCTAAAGAAGTTGTTGTTTTCTGCTGATCGTCATCATCTTAATAAATCCCCCCAAAAATACCACTGCGTGCTATAACAATTCCCCGCCAAGTCATCACCCCAAAAAAGACATGAAATCTATTTTGGGCCCCGCTATCCGCTCTTCCGTTCTTCGAAATACCTAATGACTTTAAATTCCGACC
>CM022883.1:3099170-3110549 GCA_012654025.1 Pachypsylla venusta
AAAAAAAAAAAAAAAAAACTAGAATACACAAGCTTTCAGAGTACAAAATAATTTTTCAAATATCTTATTTCGTTTTTATTTACCAGCTCTTTCAAATGTGGAAATACTAATTGCCGCACCCTATATTTAATTAAAAGTCCACCTACAATAAGGAATAACTTGCCATTTCATTTATGGAACATGGAACATTCATCAAAAAAATAAATTCTGCTTTTCAAGCGGCATCAAGTTGGGGAGTCTTTTTTATTTAATGCCTCTGATGATAGTGCCTAACGTATAACGGTAAACTTTTCAATTTAGAAGTTGTAATGTCGTTAAAGTTTTATTTATTTGTCTAAGAATTTACGAGTAAGTATGTCCCAGAAGATTCACTGTTTAAAATTACTGATGTGAGAGTTACGAGTGTTTTGTTGGAATGGGAACACAGCTTAGGGATAGATTTATGCTTGAGTACCTATGTTATTTGAAGTAGGTCCATTTAAATCTGTGAGAGTTACGAGCATTTGAATTGTCTCGTGACCCAGTTTGATGAACATCCTTGTTTTTAACACGTTCCATGCGTATGGATTTTTGGGAGTTCTTCACCAATGCGTATGACGCCCATAGGCGTTATCTCAAGATGTTCCCCTGAGCGTATCAACTTTTCTGTGTTCTTCCCCTGTGCGGAGACCAAAATTTTGGTATTTTTGAGTTAAAACTTTGAAATAATGTTAATTATATTTAAATAATAACAGATTTTCGAGTTTTCCGCCTCAATTTAGATATGACGCACATTGGCGTCCGACGCACATGGGAAGGAAATTGCTTCCCATGTGCGTATGAACGCCACGTACGCGTCCTCTCACAAAAAATAAGAAAACAATGTTTTATATTTGAAGAACATTTTTTTNCAAAAGCCAAAAATTAAAACATTCAAATTAAAACTAATAACTTAACTTATCTTGGTGAGCTTTCAACAGTACTCAGACTGTCATCATCAGACCAGAGTTATGATAGATCGATGTGAACTCTATCACACCTTGACACGAAGTGAGGAGGTTGGAAAAATTAGGTATCAAGTAGGTTTTGGTAAACCTTGAGGGTGTTATTTACGTCACTTTTGTTGTTCACTGTGGAAGAATTTTTATTAATATGGAGAGCTTCTAGAAATGTACGTTCTTTTAATTTAACTTCTGAAAATAGTTTACTTTAAATAACTCACCTTCAAACTGAAAAGTCATGAATATAATATAGTTTCTAATGCATATTCTGAGAAGCAAGCGGTGGTTACCGTGAACAGAAGGTTGTGGCATGATTACGGCCGTACCCAAGATTTTTTTTTTTCAATGGGGGTCCGAAGTATTGACAGCCAAGACAGAACTAACACCTGAAAATGATGATCATGGAAGCTGATGTTGTTTTTATTGTTGTTGATATTTTTGTTTTTGTTGATGTTATTGCTGCTGTTGTTGTTTTGCTACTCTTGTTGTTTTTGTTGCTCCTGTTGTTGGATGATGTTGTTGTTGTTTTTGTTGTTATTTTTATTGATGTTGTTGTTGTTTTTGTTGATGTTGTTGCTGTTTTTTTTCGTTGCTGCAGTTGTTTTTTTTTAATATTATAGGTCACGTGCAAAGTAGAGTATTTTCATTAAAAAAAACCATTGAAATTTCGGGGGATCTGGACCCCATGGACCCCCCCTGGGTACGGTCTTCGCAAGGTAGAATTACGGAAAGCAACGCCAACACCAAATAGTATTGGGAAAATTGAAGTAAAATAAGAAGACCAGTTTCAATAGTTTGACCATGTCAAATACCTCCGATTATTAGTTTTTTTTTTCTGCTTTGCTTTCTAACATCTATTGGTCATTCGAGAGGGTTATACCCTCCATTGGCTGGAGACTTACAAAACTACCTTCACCTATGCACATTGACTTCACCTAGCCTAAATAGTCAGCATCACGAGGGCGCAAACGTGGTCACCCATTTAGTAAAACTTCACTGGACGTTGCTTAACTTCAGTGATCTAACAAGAACTGGTATATTCAACATTCCATAAACGCTGACTTAAATAAAATTACTTTTTTTTTTAGGTAATTTATGATCAAAATCCAAACAAACTGGTACATAAGCACCTAAATGTTTTTTTAATGTTTTTTTTTTTTTTTTTTTTTTTTTTTGAGATAACGGCATTCAGAGGAGCTTAACGAATTTCAAGAATGGTTTGGTTCACCTGGCCAACTTGCTCATGACTTCTCCCTCTGATGCTGGTAAGCCAGAGGCAAGGACAAGAAAACATTATTCGATCGATTTAATATTTGATAACTATATTTAGTAAAAACAACTAAAAAAAAATTGCCATAAAATTTTGAAATTCGAGCACACCCATACAGGGTCTACGCATAAAAATGGTTCTCAGTGATCGAAGCGTCTACATGGTAATCCAGGGTTCACGGGTTCGAAACCCAGCCGACAGGGCCGTACCCAAGATTATTGTACTTTCTTCTGTCTCAATTCTCTTTACACTTGGTATTAATTTAAGAGAATTGAGACAGAAGAAAGTACAATAGTAAATTTAAGTGTGGGATGAACAGAAGAATAAACTTGTCCTCAGTAACCATATCACTAAGTTTATGGGCCGATTTTTTCGGAGGAGTGGATCTCGGTCTTTTCTGTGAGATATCAATATTTTTTGTAAAGTTTACTATTGATAACTGTTTCTTTATCCGTTCATGGGCCGATTTTTTGGAGGCGTGAAATTTGGCCTTTTTTGTGAGATATCAATATTTTTTTGTAAAGTTTACTATTTGTAACCCTTTCTTTATCCGTTCATGGGCCGATTATTTTGGAGGAGTAAAACTTAGCCTTTGTTCAATGATATTTTCTTTTTGTTTGATGATTAATAATTATTATTACTCTTTAATATAAAAGAAATGGTATTTATGAAAAACACTTGATTTTATTTGGAAAATAAAATCAAGCGAGCACCAAAATTATGACCTAATAACACAAAGAAACAGCATTTATTTATTCTTATGGCTGGGTCCGATATAGAACTTCAGCAAATTTCTTATTTCTTTCAATATTTAGGAGCAGACCTTGCTCCAGGTATACCTCCAGGTATTGGCTGCGGGCCGAAGTGCGGTATTTCAGAAATGAATTCCATCTTTCTTGATGAGATCCTTGTCTTCGGTTCATCAAGGGATCCTTTTTTGTGTTTATTTAATAACTAAATTTTCTTCATCAAATCAAATTATCGTCCAATTTAATTAAGACTTATAGGTTTAATTTGGCGTGACGCACCACCCTCAGGGCCGGATTAACAATCGGTGCACTTGTAGCATGTACTACGGGCCCCGCGCTTTGACAACTTACTCTACATATTTCGACATTTCTGGGTTGACAATTGAAAAAACATATCATTTTGGCGGGGCCCCCAACTCTTCAAAGTATGTAGTAAAATCTAATTTAGGAAAGTACAAGTAGGTACCTACTACCTAGGAACTTAATAAAGAAACGAGTATTGCAACACAAGGAAATTGTTTTTTTTTTTGCACGAGCGGTAAACATGTTTTATTGATAATCAAAATTTAATTTTACTTTTCTCTACCAGCTGTAGGTACTAGACCAAAAGGTCAAAAGATAATCAATTTTTATACTGGCTTCAAAAAGTAGACTAATTAGACGACGTCTGCGGGGGGGGGGCTGCTCTCTGAAAGTGCTAAGGTTAATCCGGCCCTGACTACCCTCACTAACCTAATCAATTAACTATTAATGATATATCTAATAAGAGTTTTTTTTTCTCTTCTCTGTTCACAGATATCCTCAATAAGATCATTCAACATGATAAGAAAGCATACATTCATTGTTTTATGTTTGTTAATATTAATCAAAATCACATTCATTCAATCAATAACAATTAATCCAAATCAAGGTAGAGATGAAACGTCATCTACGACAACAACAAATTCAAAAAATTGGAAACCATCCATATACAGAAATAATAAAGAAATTAAATTACTTCCAACTCCAAACACAAATGAAGAAATCACTAGTGAATCTAACACTAATCGATATCCAATAATTGATCAAAAGAAATCGAATTTAAATGAACGATCATTAAAAAGTGAATCTTCATATTATTCAAACAGCAGTCCTCTTTCAAGAACAAATGAATATGGACAAAGAAAGAATATAGAAAATACATCAATGAAAAGAATGAATTTAAATAGAAATCATACAAAACCTATTGGTTATCGACATAAAGAATCAAATAAAATTGAAATTAAATTATTAGCACAAGATGAAACATTAGAAAGTACTACAAAACCATATAGACGAAGATATAGAAATAAACATAATAGAAATCATACTGACAAACAAGAAGAAACTAATGGGAAAGATGGCGATGATGAAGAAGAGAAACATACAAATGATAAAAGAATGATTAACAAAAATGATGATAATAATCAGAACACCAATGAAGAAACAACAACTGTCAATAGATTATTTAATAAAAACAAACGAAGATTAGGAAATAGATTTGGAAACAGAATTAATAAAGACGTGACAAAAGTAACGGAAGAAGTACCAGATGAAGAGAATTATAAAATAAATTTAAATGTAAACAAAAAAGTCCATGATGAAAATGGTATCAAAGAAAATAATGAAACAAACAAAAATAATGATACAACAAATGAAAACGACAATACATCTATTGAAGTAACAGAAAAATCAAAAGAAAAAACAAATAAATTAATAGACAAATATAAAATTCCACATACAAGTACAATGGAAACACCTATTGAAATTATAACAACACATAAAGATTTATTGAATACATATTATTATCCTGACTATAATAAAAATACATTAACAAACATGCAATTATTGAATTCTCTTGGAATGAGAAAAATTCGGCAACCAAATAATCATCATTATAAGCGACACCAATATCAGCAACAACAAGAAACTAAATCTCGAAGTCAATATAATAATATGAATAGTGATTCACAAATGTATGTTGTGAAATTACCACCTCAGCCGTATTATTTTATTAATGATAAATCTTCATATAATATAATAAAACCTAAAAATAATTTACCAATAACTTTCAATAATAATGGTAAAATTGATAAAGTATATCATTATAATTTACCATTGGTTGAGAAATTGATGACGGGAAGGAAAACATATGGGAACAATAAAGTACAACATATACATGATTATAATATAGGAGGCTATCAAAATGAATATAATGATATATACAATAAGAAACAGAACGATAATGAATATAAAAAACACAATAAATATATACGAAATAATGAAACAAATCTAAAATATGAATCTAGCAATAATGAATATAAGAAAATTATACCCGTTCATGAAGAAAATACAAGTAGTGAAGAAAATACAGATAAAAGTTTTGATTTGAAAAATAATTACAAGAAATTTAACCCATTCAATGATGATTATAAAAAATTTAATCCAACGTATGAATATAAACAATTTAATGAAAAAGAATTGTACGATAAATTTAATCCATCTGAAGAATTTAATAAATTTAATGCAAACGATGAATTCAAATTATTTGATTCTTCATATGACTTTAATAAATTTAAATCGTCCGATGAATTTATAAATAATAAATATAAATTCAGTAGTCCATCTAAAGGTTCTGTTAAACACAGTTTATACGATAGTAATGTTTATAATATTAAACCTTTTCAAACATCGTTTATAGAGAAACGTCAACCCCTGATCAGTAATAGTGACAAATATTTCAGAAATTATGATCGATTGATTCAAAGTAGTAGTACGAGTCCTATTTATATGAAACCTCAAATGCATCGATATTATACAAATAATGGAAAACCGAAATCAATATACATTCTACCCAAGTATAGTAAAACGTAGAGACAAGGGGTAGGCTATTGTCTATGTAAATAATGAGTTGATAAGTCTCCACCTGACGTCAATTGATATAATGTTAAACAGTCTGTTTGTAAAACTTAAATAATATTTAAGAAACGTAAACGTAAATTATTATTGAAGACGCAAGTTAGGCTATTGTATATGTAAAAAAAATATACGATAAGTCTTCACGTGACGTCAATCCACATAATGTTAAACAGTCTGTTTGTAAAACTTAAATAACGTTTGTGAAACGTAAACGTAACTAATTGTTGAAGAGACAAGGTAGGCTATTGTCTATGTAAAAAAATATGCGATAAGTCTTCACGTGACGTCAAACAATATACAGAGTGTCTCAAATAAAGGCCACTTTATTCAATATGGGGCTGGAAATGCACCAGACTTTGCAATGACTAAAGTCTGGACAGAGGCATTGTCATGGAGGAGCTAAAAACATATGAAAAATGTACTCAGAACCTAACCTGTTGAAGTGAACAACCTGTATATGGAATATTATGTAGACGTCCTGTATATTCTCGTTTCTATTTTTAGATTTCTTCTTCTATATTTTTGTTTACAATGAATGGGACTTGTAGGAGGGTGGTCGGGGTGAAGGGGGGGAAATATGAATGGGTTTGAATGACGTATTACTTTCCCATTTGCGTACTAGAAAAATCTATTATTTATAGAACGCGTAGTTTGTTTGCGTACTAGAACTTTTCCCGATCCTTCTGGAACGCTTTGAACGTAGGTATCAATAGGGGACCTCTCGTAGAAGACATTAAATTAAAATAATCAAAATATTTGGATAATTTTACCTCGTATTATCATTATTGGACAGAATTTAGAGATGGTATTCAGGATGTTTGCAGTCATTATGAAATATAAATTTCAATAAAAGAAAAAACATATTTTTTTTCAATAAAAAAATGTCTATATTTGAGAATGTCGTAACAGACGAAAGCGCTAGTGACACACAAATATTTTTGCAGTCGATACAAAATTTTTACTTTCTCTTCCCATAGAAGGTAAAGTATTGTAATCGAGCAGACATTTTGGACATTTTTTCCCTTGAAGTTGATATTATTAGACAGCATGGGCGTAGGAAGGGGGGGGCAGGTGGGGGCAGCTGCCCCCCCCTAGAAATTCTCGAGCGTATGCAGCACGGAAGGGGCGACTACCCCCCCGAAAAAAAATCTTGGGTATGGCCCTGAATGACGGTGTATGATGTCCTATAATAAGATACTAATAAAATCAATCAAATACCTAACGAGATTAATTTGTTTTACCTATGTGTTTATTTATAGAGGTCCGTTAAATAGGGTGAATATGTTCTTTAAAGGTCATTAAAGGCCGTTTGCTATTGGTTTGGTGGTTTGAATAAGTTCCAAATAGAGGTGTGAGGCCCTCGTCCCTAATGACCTTTACATGCTAAAGATCATAAAATAAACAGACAGACGTCTCCATGGTAGAGTGCGCATCACACTCAGCTTTTACACCAAGGAGGTTCCTGGGCGGGTCGAAAATTTGAAAAAAAGGTTTTTTCGAATTACCTAATACATGGTCTGGTTGTGTTTGGGGGTAACTCAGCCTCCTGAGGACAATTGCGTAGCTATGGTAATAGCGCCAAGTGGTAGCATTATAAAGTATAAATTGTTAAAGTTTAGCTTATAGGCTTAGTGATATTGGAGTGAATGTTTAAAATACCTTGTAATGCTATGATGGCCACAAACATGTGACATTATAACACAAAGAAATATACATTTACAAATAAACAGCTAAAATTTTTTGTATACCAAAAGGAATTTATCTGGAACGGAGTTATTGCCAAAAAAACGTCGCCTTTTAGCGATACACTGGCTAAACGGTACCAGATATGATAAAACTGACCCTGAATGGATCTCCGAAAATCGTAATCAAAAAGTTCCCAAAAAAATAGTAAATCCATGCTTCAAATCCAAGTAATGTCAGATTTTCCGATTTTTGTAAAAAAAAAAAAAAATTAAGGCCACCGTCACAGATTCGTTGAACCAGGCAGGGTTAGGTCGTCTCGGCCGATCTCCGTGGCAGAGTTGTTAAGAGCATTGACTCTTGGTCCGGAGGTTGTGGGTTCGAATCCCGCNAAAAAAAAAAAAAAAAAAAAAAAAAAAAAAAAAAAAAAAAAAAAAAAAAAAAAAAAAAAAAGACCGGGTTAGGTCACTGTGGGTATTAGCTGGGTATTAAATTTCCAGCGATTGGAGGTTAAACCCCCTTCCGAAATGTCCTTCAATATTAAATAGACGTAAGGAACATAAAAGATATATAAAAAAAAATAATGGAAACCAATTTTCGATATTATTAAAATAATAATGAAAAATCTGTAGAACACAAAGCCTAGCTGGTATACTGATCAAAAGGCTGATTAAGCTTGTTCAAATCTTTTCCTTTGCTAAAGCATACGAGCTACATTCCAAAACACAAAAAGCTCAGTTGAGGCCTAGAGGGGCTTTTAAAGCCCTAAAAAGAAAATTAGGTCACGAATATCTACGAATGAAATACTTACTAATACTCAACGTAGCTCGCAAAACGACACTTTTTAGCTGTATATTGACACAGGTCAAACAGTTAGAGATATAGAACGGACTCCCCCAAAATTATTCTTAGATTCGTTTGAGACGGGTACTCAAAACAAGGCCGGAGTTATTCCATGTTGAAATTGAGCTTTTTAAACTTTTATAAAATAAAAATTCGAACTATCTGGATTTCGAAAAACATTGGAAAACATGTTGTTTTCGAGAAAAAGAGCTATAAGCTCTTATTTCTTCAAATTTGGGCAAAACTGATACGTTCAGGGCCACTGATAGGGGCGTGCCGGAGGTCGTCCCCCCGTGCTTTTGGAGGGGCCGGGAAATCTCAAGTAATACATGGTAATTTTGTAAGAATTCGTTCATTTCAGTAAAAAGTCCTGGGCCCGGATTTTCTCTCGGCGGCCCGCGGTTATGCCAAAACAAATGTAGATTTACAAAAGCGTCAAAAGCTTAACTTCCAATTTAAATAACGAATCTCAAATAAATTTGAAAATATAATTATTTTATAGATCAGATTTTAAAGTTCACTCTAGCGGGGGCCTTTCCTAATAATGACCAAAATTGAGCAATCACTCGAAAAAAAATTCCCTTGGAAAGAACACGTGGTTCAGCGTTTTTTTTTCTTCGAAAATTCGTTTTTCTTCGAAAATTCGTTTTTTTTCGAAAACCGTTCTCAAGATATGAGTTCCGCACGTTTTTTAAGACACCTGAATGTAAAAGAAAGTACCCATTGCAGTGGATTTTTTTTTATTTTTTTTTTTAAATAAAATTTAAAACAATTTAAAACATTGTCTTTTATTTTTATTTATTTGTTAAAATTAAAATAATTTTATTTATGTATTTTTTGAGAAAAAATTTTGTATTTTGAATCAAATAAATTAGTTTGTGTTAACTTTTTCACTTTTGTAGATACATAAAAAAAAATGATTGCGTTGTTTTTCTAAATCAAAAAACCCCAAATATTATTTCACAGATAACTCCGGCTGTACCATATAGGCGAACTAGGCAATCCCCTAGGGCGGCAAAATCAAAATGGAATTTAGGGAACCCCCCCGCCTCGAATGACAAATAGATGTTAAAGAGACGTTAAGCGAAATTAAAAAAAAATCTCAACAGTACAAAATTTTTACATGTATGGAATACAGGGGATGTCCCAAAAGTCTGAGACAGCCTGAATATCTTTTGAACACCTGTATGTGCAGTTTTGAAATTTTGCAATACCCCAAATTAAACCACCTTATGGTGTGACCAATTTTTGAGGGGCGGGTCCCATGTGGCCCCCAGGGGGCCCAACTTTTGTTTTTTAAATACGAACACCCATCTTGTGATACATTTTCAGAAAGGCAATAGAATTTGAAGTACTTTGCAAAAAAAAGGTACACGTCAAACGTGTTTGGTTTCAAAATGGCGGCCATTTGAAATTTCCAAGATATGACTTCCAAGAGTGTCTAAAACTAGGCGAATTTTTTGCAATGGGNCGTATGTTGAACGGTTTCTCAGTGAGCTATCTCTATGTACTAGTATTATAAAACGCAAAGCCCAGTTTGTATACTGACTGACTGATAAAATCAACGTAGCTCCACGATGGCTAAACGTAGAGACCTAAAATTTGGCTCACCGATTCATTTCAGTATGTAGGTGCATAATAAGAAAAAAAGTCGAAAGTTCAAGTGGACGCAATTTATTGCAATTTATTTCTGGGCAAACTAAAGGAGAGTACGAAAGATGAATGACCTAGAATAGCTCTTTCCATTCTGGGAACGCCAAAAAGCGGCTTTCAACCGCTAATTAGCGGCCAAAAATATATTACACTTTAACCTAAGTTGTATTTTACAATTTCTTGTATGAAATTGATATGAATAGACAGATAGACACAAAATTTCAAGTTCTAGCTCTTTCCATTTTCATTTTAAGCAGCATATGTGAAAACGGCTAAAAAGCGGCATAAAACCACCAACCGTAAATTCGATTTCCACCACCAACCGTAAATTCGATTTCCACCAAATTTTACCGCTCATGGCATAAAAATGATATACATACCAAATTTCAAGTCTCTAGCCCTTACCGTTCTTGAGATATCTTGTTCACAGACAAACGCACACACGGATACCAATGGCTGAAACTCGAGATTTGGGCTCTGGGGATCCCAAAACGTGTTTTGGCATTGAAAACTCACATGGAAAATTTCAGCCCATTACAATACTTTCCTTTTTATAAAAAGGACGTATGTGAAGAAATCCCGACATGATTGTAATTTTCTAGTTCCGTCAAATTATAAATGCTCTCATGAAAAGTCTTGGATATTACCATGCGTCCTTTTTCCGCCCGGCACGCCTAACATTCTAATATAGTATGAATAGTCGTTCTATAGAATGTCTGAATTATACACATTGCCGGTAACATATCTATTAAATTGATATCACGTGACTTTCAAAATGTGGTTCATATTTATGATTGAGATTGTTCCTTCCTTTATTTGTTTCTTCTTTGGCTAAAAGAAAGATCATGTAATAAAGAGTACAACCACCTTCAGAATGAAGGAGAGTCATGGGTCTCACTAGACTAAAACTTCAAGACAACGACACAGCAAACAAATGATGGCCGAACCATCGACATCTCTAACTGCTAATATCACTCGCTTAAGTCGAAAGCAAATGAGACTGGACTAATAACGGGACAGTGTGGTCTCAAAACACCTACACAATATGGGAATCTTTAGGGAAAACCCATTGTGTACACTATGTGGAGAGGAAGAGGAAACAGATGAGGCTGTTCACTGGACTAATAACGGGACATTGTGGTCTCAGAAAACACCTACACAATATGGGTATCTTTAGGGAAAACACATTGTGTACACTATGTGGGGAGGAAGAGGAAACAAATGAGACTGGTCACTGGACTAATAACGGGACATTGTGGTCTCA
>CM022883.1:3129685-3146735 GCA_012654025.1 Pachypsylla venusta
CCCCCAAAAAACAAGAGGGCTAAATCCCCGCATGTGGGACGCCCAACAACTTGTTACACCCCGTATATGTTGTTCAATAATACTTGAGATTTATGTAAGATGAATTTTTCGATGTTGTTAACCTTTAAGTTTTGTCAGGAGGCGCAACCTTAAACCAAAAACAAACTAAAAGGGTGCCTTATAATAAATATTTTCTTATAAACATACGAACAATTGAACGTGTGGGTGTGAAACTCTTCACTCCCCGACACCTCCCTCCTCCTGACAACGCCTTCCATTTTATCATTATTGATAGGAAATACTTACTTGAAATTCTATTGTAATAGCTTACTTTCTCTCAGGCTCGATTCCAGAATCAGACCCGCCAAACGAACCCATCGGTCTGGGTTAATAGACCAGTCACCTAAGAGATAAAAGAGGCAACAACATATATGTTGTTGAGATACATGAGAGGAGTTTAAAACTAAGTTTGCCATTTCGAGAGACCTGTGCTCGCTACGCGGTGGTCGAAAACGTTCGATTTTTTTCGGACTTTTTTCATAAAAATATCGAAAACCGTGAATTCAATTGCAACTCTGTGGCCAGAACAGAACACGAGATATAGCTTCGAATATTGTCGGTTTTTTCGAAAAGTCACAAAATTTCACTTTGAGTCATATTTTGACCTAAATATCTGCTCCAATAGTCATCCTAGGGGTAAAGTCATGAGATAGGAAGTTGTAGTTATTGGTCATTTAAATCTAAAAATACAGGTTCCCCGACATTGGTGTCCTATGCAATTATTCAATATCCCATTGCAAATAATTCGCCTAGTTTTAGACACTCTTGAAAGACATGTCTCGGAAATTCCAAATGACCGCCATTTTGAAACCAAACAAGCTAGACGTGTAAAATTTTTTGCAAAGTACTTCTAACTTTATTTTCTTTCTGAAAATGTATCACAAGATACGGGTTCGTATTTAGTTGGACCCGCCCCTAAGAAATTGGTCACACCATCAGGTGGTTTAATTTGGGATATAATACCATGCTAAATTTCAAAACTCCACATAAAGCCGTTCAAAAGATATTCAGATGGTCTCGGACTTTTGGGACACGCAATTTGATAGGGAATGTAAAAGAAAAACGCTGAGTGGCAGAAGTTGAGTTTGACGGACGAACGAATTTTATTTATTTGATTTTTGTATTCTACGTACCTAGAAACGAAAAATATCAAATTTTGAGGGAAGACATATTTTTTTCGAGACAATACCAAAGATTCATTATTGAAAATAATAACCAAAATTGTTTAGGCTAACAGACCCCCTGTACTTGGTGAACTTATGAACGGCCCTGTTTTCTACTTCTCGAACATAAAAATACGATTTCCCCAGATTTTCGCCACAATAATATGGACCTCCCCATTCTTCTTTCTATTGATGTATATATTCTGATAAAACTTTTTATTTTGAAAGGAGCCGATGAAATTTATGACCCACACTCGTTGTTCGTAAGTTTTATGTTCTTTTAAAAAAAAAAAAAAATTTGCAAATCTTTGCCATTCACCATGAATAATATGTGGTGTGATGATTCAGATTTTATTGCCTCTAAAATAGAATTTTTTGAATTTATAGGGTTCACTGTTAGTTCGCCTCCACACGGTACACTCGGAGTAATGAGGCAAGCTATCAGACAATCAGACTAGGGATGGGTTAGTCATCCGCGAGTCGATTCATGAGTCGACTCATGATCGACTCACTCATGAGTTGACTCATCTTTTTGAAATGAGTCGACTCTTCAAAGAGTCGATATACGAGTACCTTTTTTTTTTTTTTTTGAAAAAGCACTAAGAGATATTGAGCTCTATGAGAGCTCGTGAGGTTTTTATTCTTTTGAAACGTCTATATACTTTACCAACCTCGAGGCAATGGACGGCCTCAGGATTGACACTTGACGTGATCTCGGAGACCTTCTTGGTGGAAAGAAGCATTTTTTTAATCGAATGTACCTACCAAGGGGCATTGACTTTGGGTTTCAAAACATTATTCTGAAATCATTCTGATCAAATAAGTTGTTTTTAAAATTAGCACTCGAAAAGAGTCAAGATTGAGAGTCGACTCATGAAGTGAGTCGAAAATCCCATCCCTAAATCAGACATATTTTACTTTCCTTATCCTATAAAAAGGAAAGTACTGTAATGGGCTGACATTTTCGATGTCGAGTTTTCAATGCCAAAACACGTTTTGGGGTCTTTCTTCTTTTTATAGATAACGAAAGTCGTGTGATTTTCACACCAGATTTTTTTTACTCTCTTTAATGTTCCTTCATATAGTAAAAAAGGGAACGGGAAATGCAAAAGACTTGAAATTTGGTATTTATACCATGAATAGACGAAACTGTTGGTTGAAATCAAATTACTGTTCGCGGTATTTTCCGAATTCTACCTAAAAGGAAAGCGGTAAGAGCTGAAACTTCGAATTTGGAAACTATTCGTACCAATTTCTGTATGGAATGTGAAAAAACACTTCTGGTTGAAGTCCAATTTATTGTTATACGAATTTTGGAGGTTTTCACAAATTCTACCCAAAAGGAAAAACAATTAAAGGGTGGTATTTTTGTTTTTCGTGACGATTCCAAAGGTTCATTATTGAAAATAATAAACCAAAATATAAAATTTTGCTTGTATGT
This sequence comes from Pachypsylla venusta, assembly GCA_012654025.1. NCBI lineage: Eukaryota > Metazoa > Arthropoda > Insecta > Hemiptera > Aphalaridae > Pachypsylla > Pachypsylla venusta. Next base: position 3,132,350 of record CM022883.1, read on the forward strand.
ATGATTTATACGCGTTTAAAATAAGTTTTTCAATATTTAGTAGGAAGTTTTTCAACTGAGTTTTTCAATATTTAGTAGGAAGCAGATATTATCGTAAGAGTAGAGAAATTTGCCGTAAAGAAAACTATCATAGAATAAGTCACATTTGTCAGTTTGGTCACATCTTGGAAGTCTAGTATCCCGAAACTCGAGATTTGGGCTCTGTGATAGCCTCAAAATGTGTTTTGGCATTGAAAACTCGACATTACGAAAAATTTATTTATTTATTAAGGTACAATTAACAATTCAAAGATTTAAATGTTTAACTTACCAGAGATGAGAGAACAGTAATCCAACTTGGAACAAATGAATATAGTGAAGAATATAGTCATAAGCGGCACAGAATTAAAGTTCCCCATAGCTTAAGAATAATACCAAAACGAGACAGAGCCTTTGAAACTAATTGACAAGTATTTCAAGATCCATTTGTTTATCGGCACGAGAAATAACAGAAGACACAACATAGTAAACAGCCAAATGCCAACACTTTTTCCTTGTAAAAGTAATTGCCTTGGTTTTAGAGATATTGATAGATAGATAATTCTGAGTGAACCAATTTAAGATAATGTTGATTTTCGATTGTAATATTTGGTTCTTTAAACAATCCAAATGATAACCAACGCCAATTTTTAGATCATCGGCAAATAAGGAAAAATACCAATTCTTTAAGATTAACTGGATATATGAAGAGAAGAAACAATAATGGCCCAAGATTACTTCCCTGCGGAACACCTGATTTAATTGAAAAAGACGAAGAAAGAAAGTCCATTAAAATACATTCTTTTATTTATTGATAAAAGCTCGCATGGCTCACAGTGGTGACTGCACTAATCTTGCGCTGGAGAGACCCAGGTTCGAACACTGGCGGGGACAAAAATTTGTTACTGTGATTTGGATGTTTTCGGGACCCACTCAGCCTCGTGAAAATGAGTAGCTATGGAGATAGATGCGCATAGCGACCCGGTGCCAGCATTGTAGGTAAAATAGAAAAATTAAATGTAAATGGAGAATGATTGATATTGGGAAAATCCTATAATGCTGCAGTGAGCGCCAAATTTGTGACATAATAACACAAAGAAACAGCATTTCTTTCTCTCTTCTTCTTTATTGATAAGGAAATGTTCACACCCAATTTTTAATCAAATATTGTAAGAGAAAGTATCTCATGTTACACCCTGTATAATATTCGATGCCCTACCATTTGTTACACCACTGCTTGATGCATTCCGTTCATAAGAGAAAGTATCTCATGTTACACTCTGTATAATATTCAATGCCCGACCATTTGTTACACCCTGTATAATTGAACATTTTCTGTTAAATGAACATGCTGGAATGTATTTTCTCCATAATTGTATGTACGAGTATATTGTGTACTCCATACTGCTTGATGCATTCCGTTCATAAGAGAAAGTATCTCATGTTACACCCTGTATAATATTCGATGCCTTTTGTTACACCCTGTATAGGGTGAATGTACCGGTAGTCGCTCGGGGACCAGTTCTCGCTCACCAGCTCAATTATTTGTAAATAACTCTCTTACTTCATATCCTATTCATTTTTCAGTAACATATTTGAAATCTGCGTTTTCTGCTCGTTGAAATTTAAAAAAAATTGCCTAAAATGTTCATTTTATTTTCATATTAACAAAAAATTAAAAATCTAAAACAGTGTGTTTTCATCATTTCAAGGTGGCCGACCGGTCAAGCTCGTTTTTTCAACCTTATTTTCAAAACATTTTTTTATATATTTTTAATTATTTTCCAACTGATCTTAATAATTTCTGTGATAAATTATATCTTTAAAAACATTTTGAACACAAGGTAAGTGAGTTTTTTACATTTTATTAATTAATTTAAGCCCTTTTTAAAACTGATCGACTTCAGAAACAGCTTTTTGGCACTGTTTCAGTAGTCGCTCAGCTCTGATCGAAAACAAAAACAGTGTGTTTTTATAGTCGATCAGCTCTGATCGAAAACTGAAACAGAGTGATTTCATAGTCGATCGGCTCTGATTGAGGTAAATGTTGTTGTTGGTTGGTCACCGAATGAGTCATAATTTAATTTTATTGGGGGAAAAGACTCACAAAATTGGTTTTGTGAGTCTTGCCTTATATGCACAGAAATGTGAACAAACTTGTTATTCCTTTCTGTTACAGAATGGCTCCTAAAATCGATCAAAATAAAAAGAAGAAGAACGAAAAGGTAGCAATCAAAAGAACATTTTTGAACTACAATGAAGACCAGTTGGCGAAAGCTTATGATGCAGTGCAGTTGTTGGGAATGTCAATAAGGCAAGCCTCGCGGGAATTCGAAGTTCCTTTCTCTACACTTCGTGGGAAATTGAAGGGTAAACCAACACTACAAAGGAAAATGGGCACGGCACCTGTTCTTTCTCCTAAAGAAGAACAATATAATATAAACGATATAATCGATCTATAGATCGATTATATCGTTGTAAATGCCAAGAAAGGCATACCGTTAAATGCCAAGAAAGGCACAAACGGTAAAAGACAATTCAAACGGTAGAAGACATTGTTAAAGAGGATGGATGGAAAACTCCGTTTGTGAATTCCAAACCAGGACGTACCTGGTTAATTGTTTCTTGCCTTATTAATTGTTTCCGCATGTTTTTCCGATATTTCCAGGTACCTCCTTATGAAACGTCTTAACCAGGTACGTCCTGGTTTGGAATTCACAAACGGAGTTTTCCTTCCATCCTCTTTAACAATGTCTTTTACCGTTTGAATTAGTGTGCACTAAGCCTTTCTTGGCATTTAACGGTATGCCTTTCTTGACATTAGAACGAAATAATCGATCAATAATTGTTCTTCTTTAGGAGAAAGAACAGGTGCCGGGACCATTTTCCTTTGTAGTGTTGGTTTATTCTTTAATTTCCTACGAAGTGTGGAGAAAGGAACCAGCACAGTAATGCTTTCTTTTCATTACCAGATTTTATTTCGTACATATTATCATAACCGATGGGTCCCACACATGTTTCCGCACAATTAATAAGGCAAGAGCCTCGGTCACAGAGGAAGATTTACGAAACTGATATAAATCTTGAAAATTTTCTAAAAAAAGAAGGATGTTTGCACGTACTTTCAGACCCCACCCGGATATTTAATTGGGACCCATCGGTTATGATAATATGTACGAAATAAAATCTAATGACAAAGTAATGACAAAGAAAGCATTACTCTGCTGTCTAACTTTACACCCTGTATAATATTCGATGCCCTACCATTTGTTACACCCTGTATAATTGAACATTTTCTGTTAAATGAAGATGCTGGAATGTATTTTCTCCATAATTGTATGTACGAGTATATTGTGCATTTCATACTGCTTGATGCATTCCGTTCGTTCTTATATCTGTTTCCGACATCACATTCTCCACATTGATAACGATATTATGTTCTCTCAACTTGACTGTCAAACACTTCCTGCACCTCCCTCTCTCTGCTACTTGGCGTTCCCAACCTATCATCATCACGCCTTAATTATTACCCACGTAGAGTTAGAAAAGCTTGTCAGGTTTTTGAATAAAGGCTTATGGAATAATAGCTGTTTTACACGTGCTTCGCTACGGGCTATAATATTGTAAGCTCAAGTATCGATGATACGTTTGTTGTCAGTTTTAGATGTGCAATAGAAGGATTTTGGATATTTTAACTGGGACGATAGTCGCGGAGGAAAAAACTCTGCCAATGTGACACATGGGTTTATTATTTTTCTGGCAAAAAATACCTCCCCAAACAAAATTGAGGGGGGGTTCTCGTGATGATTCCAAATCTGGGGCGTAATTAGACTCTAAATTTGCCATAAGCTACTAAATTTGATGTCCCTAGCTCTTACCATTCGCTTTTCAGACAGGATTAATAAAACCCGCTAGCGCTATATTTAATTGAACCCAAAAGTTTCGGAGCTAACTGAGATCCTAAATATGACAAATCTCTAGCTTTTACCATTCTCCTTTTAGACAGCAATACTGAAAAACCCTAAAAAGCAGTAAAAATCGCCAAGGGTGTATTCGATTGCACCCAAAAAAGTTTTGGAGCATAATTAGAGCCCAGATGGGACCAATATACCAAATTTCATCCAAATCTGTCAACGCTAAGTGGCAAAAGTGCCCATCGCGGCGTCTATTGCACGGTGAATACACCAATCCCCGTTAGATCACTGAAATTAAGCAACGTTCAGCCAGGCTTTACCCAGTGGATGTTTGCGCCCTCGAGATGCTGGCTGGGTGAGGTCATTGTGTGAAGCTGGTTTGCAAGTTTCCAGCGAATGGAGGGTAAAACCCCCGTCTCGAATGACCAATAGATGTTAAGGAGACGTTGAACAACAAAAAAGTTGAAATAAGTATTGATCATGTTCACCATAAACTTCAATTATAAATTAATTATTTTTTAAAAAAAGTAATGAGAACATTTTATATTTATAATTTCCTATTAAAATATCAATTAAGATAAATATTTATATTACACTGTGATAATTATATCAGAACTCCAAAGATATTAGTGTTATTAAATTGATTGATACCAATAAACAAAGCGGCAAAAATCGCCAATGGTGTATTTGATTGCAATCTGTAGTTAGCTAATTTCATCTAAATCGGTCAACGCTAAGTGGCAAAAGTGACAACTTCAATACGTACCAAATAGCCAGCGTCTATGGCACGTTGAATACACCAGCTCCCGTTAGATAACTGAAGTTTAGCAACGTCCAGCGAGGTTTTACTATGTGGGTGTCGCGCCCTCGTGATGCTGGTTATTTTTCCGGCCCAATCCAGGCTGGGTGACGTCAATGTGGGTAGCTGGTTTGCAAGTTTTCACCGAATGTTATAATTTTAATATAACATTAGAGAAATGAATTCTAAATCGGTGGCCCAGAATAGAAAAGATAAAAAAGAACGAGAAAAACAAAAACAAAAATAGGGACAACTTTCTCTTGATTCTTTTTTAAGACCTCCGCCCAGCACTTCACGAAATGCTGCCGGACAGGTGGAAAGTTGGTAACCAAACAAAATAATGGGGCGCCCGGAGCAGGTCGTTGTGCCCGGGCCCGGAAAATCTCTGAACGGCCCTGGTTTTTGGTAAGTGTTTTGTTCTAATTTAATTTATTGAATAGTTAATATTGAAACGTTTAATATCAAATTTTGAGGGGGGGGGGGTATTTTTTCTTTTTTTTTCGTGACGATTCCAAAGGTTCATTATTGAAAATAATCTATCATGGCGTAAAGTAATGTTTGCATTGCCAGTGTCTGTGTGGCACGTTGAATATACCAATTTTCGTTTGATCACTGATGTTAAGCAACGTCCAGCGAGATGGCCCCTACTTTCTTTTTTTTTTTTAATCATTTGATAACATAATGTTGAAAAATAACATAATGTGGCAAAAAAAAAAAAAATCAAGATATCGGAATGTCAAATACCGATTTTCGTAAAAAAATCGGAAAATCGCCCGTTACTCGATAAAGGTTCAATATTTTTGAATTTTTATTACTCCTAAAATTTTCTGATGAAATACTCTGTCTATTGATGAAATCTGCATGAAAATCTGTTCATTATTTTTTGAGTTTATCACCAACAGACAGACGCGCCGAGTGACTTTGTTTTATAATGTGTACTGATACTGATAGACTGTAGAATGAGAGCAGTGAGCCGTAGATTCGTAGAACCTGACATAGAAGATATATTTTGTGAATGAAATGAGCCTTTAAAAGATGCAGATACCGAAGGAAAAGGCTTTTGTTATTCTAATACAATATGGCAGAGTGTGCTTTGCAGCAACGACGTCCTTTGTTTGCTTTTGAATGGATGAGAAAACATGGCGTTCGAATTATAATTTTATAAAACATTATTTTATCAATTTACTGATAGAACGCAGAAAGCAATATACTGGGTGTTCTATAATAATTTCTGCAAAAATCAAAGAAAATAAAAATAGACATGGAAAGGGCGGGGATTATCAACATCTAGTCCGGCGTCCTCAGAGTAGCACGCGCCTTACACACACCGTCATCACTTTCCAAGGTGGACACGGAAAGTACCTAAGTAAGGGTGTATATTGTCTTTCAACTTCAATGTCTTACGGGTGTAAAATGTCTTTCAACTTCAATGTCTTAATGGTTTATAATGTCTTTCCACTTCAGTGTCTTAAGGGTCTATATTGTCTTTCAACTGCAATGTCTTACGGGTGTATATTGTCTTTCAAATTCAATGTCTTACGGGTGTATAATGTCCTTCCACTTCAGTGTCTTAAGGGTGTATAATGACTTTCAACTTCAATGTCTTAAGGGTGTATAATGTCTTTCAACTTCAATGTCTTACGGGTGTATAATGACTTTCAACTTCAATGTCTTAATGGTGTATAGTGTCTTTCAACTTCAATGTCTTAAGGGTGTATAGTGTCTTTCAACTTCAATGTCTTAAGGGTGTATAGTGTCTTTCAACTTCAATGTCTTAATGGTATATAATGTCTCTCAACAGCCCATACGGTGATTTTAGATGAAAGAATAATAGAGGGGCCAGTAAATTTTTTCCCCTGACCGGATTTCCTGTCTACGTACCTGTTAATGCATTTATTTAGATGCCACTCATGATAATGAAAATCACGTGCCTCCTAAATTTAAATTCAGGGAACGCATTTTTTTTTTTTTTTTTCAAAAATACCCTGTAATCCCTGTATACGAGAAAGTGAATATCCAGATAGGAATACATGTCGCTCCTACATGCTACATGTCTCATGCTGGAAACATGTCAATATTAGAAATATGCACGTTTGCCAGCACTCACGTTAACAAGAATTTTAATACCAACATAAAATATACGTATATTAATTATTAACCCATTATGCCAGCAAAATATTTCGGTTTTTGAAATTAATGATTACATTTTCCAGGTTTTGAATTCTTCGAATTGGGGCAATTTGAATTTCTCGGGAATCTCTAGTCAGAAACCATGTTTGGGATATATCAATTTTACAAAATATGTAGAATTTCTTTGTGGTAAGGGAAAACAACCTTCTCTCCTCTTACAATGTTTGTGGGTATCACAACATTACCAAGAACCCCATATACTAATAATCTCTTAAATATTCTACTAAACTTTGCATTGCATCCTCATGAGGCTGAGTGCACCCTGAAATCACAAGCACTAAGTTAAACATTGTCAGACCCCATCGGGGATTCAGTTCGAGTTCCCCAAATCAAATGCCAGTGCAGTCAGTCTTATACTTTAGAAAATATATCTAATATAATTTTGGGGATCACAAAGAAGAGTCCAAAAAATTTAGAATCAAACGCCGCGATAGACGTTTGATATTTTAAAAGATTTGCTACTGCGGTATCCAGTGTTGATTAAATTTAAAAATGAATGAGGTCTATAGTTCACTGAACCACTAGTAGTACATACAACTGTTGGCCAATTAAATGAATGAAGTCTATAGTTCACTGAACCAATAGTAGTACATAAAACTGTTGGCCTTTTAAATCAGTGAGGTCTATAGTTCACTTAACCACTAAATTTCACTCTCATCATGTTTTCATAACTAACTTCATCTTCATCATTTTTTCATAACTAACTTCATCTTCATCATTTTTTCATAACTAACTTCATCTGTGTTAATTTTGTGTTACACTGATGTGGTGTTAATTTTGTGTTACAGATGTGCGCGCATCTTAAAATTTCAGTCTCCTAATTTCTTCATAACGCGCCTAAAGAAGTATAACTGCAAACAGACACTCTTTGTAACATATTATAGAAAAATTTTGGGGACGTTCATCTTGACGATTATATTGAATATTACTAACAAAATGAAAATTCTCTCTAATGTTATAATAGATAGTTCCCGTAAAAATTGTGGCTCCCGTATAAAAACTTGTCCTCATTCGGGCCTTGTGCCGAATCCGGTTTAGTATGGTTTCCCCTCCCATTTATTTGTTTTGAGATATAAAATCACTTGCAAAAAGCAAGCGCTGTTGAGAATATAATGCAAAAATAATAAGCAAGTGTATAAATGGTTAAACAGTGTCTCAAAAATGAGTAATTATTAAAATATTTCATATTTTACCTGTACTATATTGTGAGGATTGATAACGCGGATTGTTCTAGGATGTAACCAGCCATCCAGTTTAACCAGCGCATTATAAAATAATAAGCAAGTGTATTAATGGTTAAACAGTGTCTCAAAAATGGTTAATTATTAAAATATTTTATATTTTACCTGTACTATATTGTGAGGATTGATAACGCGGATGAACATTCAAACGGATGAATTTTGAATTTATTTGTTAGTTTTTTAACCGTTCGAGATAAAAATAACTTGCAAATAGCAAGCGCTGTTGAGAATATAACGCAAAAATAATAAGCAAGTGTATAAATGGTTAAACAGTATCTCAAAAATGAGTAATTATTAAAATATTTCATATTTTACCTGTACTATATTGTCCAGATTGAAACCGGGGATGAACATTCAAACAGATGAATTTGATTTTTTTTTCCTGTTCGAGATAAAAATCACTTGTGAAAAACAAGCGCTGTTGAAAATATAACGCAAAAAAATAATAAGCAAGTGTATTAATGGTTAAACAGTGTCTCAAAAATGAGTAATTATTAAAATATTTCATATTTTACCTGTACTATATTGTCCAGATTGATGACGCGGATAAACATTCAAGCTGAGGAAATTTGATTTTTTTTTCCTGTTCGAGATAGAAATCACCTGCAAAGAGCAAGCCCTGATGAGAATATAACGTAAAAATAATAAGCAAGTGTATAAATGGTGAAACAGTGTCACAAAAATGAGTAATTATTAAAATATTTCTTATTATACATATACTATATTGTCCAGATTGATAACGCGGATAAATAATCATGCTGAGGAAATTTGATTTTTTTTTTCTGTTCGAAATAAAAATCACTTGTAAAAAACAAGCGCTGATGAGAATGTAACGCAAAAATAATAAGCAAATGTATAAATGGTTAAAGGGTGTCTCAAAAATGAGTAATTATTAAAATATTTCATACTAGCAGGATACGCCCGCTTCGCTTGGCGCCTTAGAGGCATGGCCGTTTATAGTTTCAACCCCAAAAGTAGCCTATGTCCTTTCCTAAAGTTTAGTCTATCTCCATACCAAATTTCATCAAAATCGGTTCAGTAGTTTAAGCGTGAAAGCGTAACATACATACATACAGACAGATAGACAGACAGAGTTACTTTCGCATTTATAATATTAGTATGGATTTTACCTGTACTATTTTGTCCAGATTGATAACGCGGATGAACAGTCAAACGGATGAAATTTGATTTTTTTTTTCCTATTCGAGATTAAAATCACTTGCAAAGAGTAAGGGCTGATGAGAATATAACACAAAAATAATAAGCAAGTGTATAAATGGTTAAAAAGTGTCTCAAAAATGGGTAATTATTAAAATATTTCACATTATACCTGTACTATATTGTACCGATTGACAACGTGGATGAATATTCAAACGGACAAAATATGAATTAATTTGTTAGTTTTTTAACCGTTCGATATAAAAATCACTTACAAAGAGCAAGCGCTGTTGAAAATATAACACAAAAATAATGAACAAGGAACAAGTGTATAAATGTTTAAAAAGTGTATCAAAAATGAGTAATTATTAAAATATTTTATATTTTACCTGTACTATATTGTCTAGATTGATAACGCGGATGAACATTCAAGCTGACGAAATTTGAATTATTTGTTTTGTTTTTTCCTGTTCGAGATCAAAATCACTTGCAAAAAGCATGCGCTGATGAAAATATAACGCAAAAATAATAAACAAGTGTAAAAATAATAAACAAATAAGATTTAACCAGAAACATACATACATAGTAAGTTAAATTAAAGCCTTTAAAAATGTCTCAAAAATGAGTATTTATTGGAATATTTCATATTTCACCTGTACTATATTGTCCAGATTGATAACGCGGATGAACATTTAAACGGACAAAATTCATATTTTCTACTTTCTCTTTCACTTTTATTCAGTTTCCGTTTTGCGTTTGCGTCATGTTCAACATTTTTCAAGTTTAATGCCCGCCGTTTAATGTTGTGTTTTTTTTTGCGCATGTTGTTTAAATTCTTTTTAATTTAATTACCTAATACAAATTTAAATAGTTTATAGTTTATCATAATTATTATTAGTACCTACCGTTATAAAATATATATAATTTTGCTTTTTTATTACCGTTTCGTATAATATTTTCAACAGTGCATCATGTTATCAGATTGATAATTAAATTAATTGTTTATTATCAAATATAATTATTATTGATTAATTGATTTACTTAGATATATATTTCAATGATCAATTTAATATTATCTAGTGTTTTTAATAAATAAAACATCATTAAATACAAGTTTCTTGTTTAAAAATTTCTTTGAAATTCATTGATCAGGCGGCCATGATGAATTTAATTTATAGGCCTTCCTAACTTATTTAAAACATAAAATTCAATGAATCACTTGTCCCCCGGTGCTTCGCTACGATTCTTATACTGCTCTGTGTTGTTTTTCAAAGACAATGAAATTTGAGGGGTATAAGTTTGTGTCCACCTTGTATATTGTAGTCTTTAAAAAAAACAAACAAGAACGTAATTAATCGAACTAGACAGGAAATGGGTAGAGGGTGGCGATAAAAAGAAAGAAATTCTGTTAAAATATTTGAACATTTTATAAGGTCAAATCAAATTCTAGAAAAATTAAAAATTTCATTCTATATGATTTTAGCTTTCTTTATTTAAGTTTTGACGTTTTTTTTTTATCATTTTTGAATTTTGTTTTATTATTTTCAATAATGAACGTTTGGAATCGTCACGAGAAAAAAATTACCCCCCCCCCTCCTCAAAATTTGATATTTTACGTTTCAAAGTACGTAGAATCCAATCCACTGTAGAATCCACCGTACGCCGTAATGGGCACTTTTGCCACTTAGCGTTGACCGATTTGGATGAAATTAGCTAAGTACATAGGTGCAATCAAATACACCATTGGCAGTTTTTGCCGCTTTGTTTATTGGAATCAATCAATTTAATAAAACTAATATCTTTGGAGTTCTGATATAATTATCACAGTGTAATATAAATATTTATCTTAATTGATATTTTAATAGAAAATTATAAATATAAAATGTTCTTATTACTTTTTTTTAAAAATAATGAATTTATAATTGAAGTTTTTGGTGAACATGATCAATACTTTTTTGTTGTTCAACGTCTCCTTAACATCTATTAGTCATTCGAGACGGGGGTTTTACCCTCCATTCGCTGGAAACTTGCAAACCAGATTCACACATTGACCTCACCCAGCCAGCATCTCGAGGGCGCGAACACCCACTGGGTAAAGTCTGGCTGAACGTTGCTTAATTTCAGTGATCTAACGGGAGTTGGTGTATTCACCGTACCATAGACGCTGGCTATATTTCAAATTTAATCCCATCATCTTTCTTAATTGATCGAGCGATGACAGAACTGGTTTTAACTCCATGATTTTCGTTTTATATGTTCGTTCCACGACAACATACCCTCAAAATCATCAATTAACTTTGGGGCGAAGATTTGATAAAATGGGTAGCTTTAGGATATTTTAGATATTGCAACCCCCCCCCCCTCACCTTTATTATGTTAAATTTTATTATGTTACCCGATGTTAAATCTTGTGTACGATCTTGATACTTAGCGCATGCCGCATATCTTGCTGCTAAAGATAACAGACACTCAAAGAGTTGAAATGAACCTCCCCCCCCCCTGAATGAATATAATGGGTGCGCTACTAAGGCATATACTCACATCAATATAGTATTATTGATCATGTTCCACATAAGTGATTTTGTAAGTTTGCTTTCTAAAGTTATTATTATCAGTTTGGTGTTTTTTTTGAGAAGTGCAGTGATTTTGTGTTAAGAAGAAACCATACCAAGCGTAGTATAGTCATTTGAACTATTAAAGGTAAGATGTACTTAGCATAGTGTAGTAACCATTGATATGAAAGGAAAATTTATGTGAAAACATTAATTATATTGCGGCGATTAACATGGTTGTTCTCCGGAAATTACCGGATCACTCCTCCGGAAATCACCGGAGGAGTGATTTCTTCCTGTCCAGCTATGACTCACTAACATGCCATTTGTGAGATGTTGCTTGTGACAAACAGTACAGAAAGCAACTCTACAATATTATTATGTTACTGATGTAATTATATTGCAGCGATTAACATGGTGCTGGTGGCCCATGCTAATCATTACCATTAATAATTAAACTAATATGCCATTTGTGATATGTTGCTTATGGCAAACAGTACAGAAAGCAACTCTGGAATATTATTATGTTACTGATGTAATTATATTGCGACGGGACGATTAACATGGTTCTGGGGGCCCATGCTAATTAGTAGCCTCCAAAATTAGCTGTCTGATGACAATTAAAACATTAGTAGCAAATATCAACTTATGTAGAACTGCCACTCTCATACAACTAGTCACTATCGGAAATGATGATGCCACTATTGATTGATTGATTCCGAAAATGAGAAAAGACTTTGGCTTGTATGCAGAGACGTTTTTCATACCCTACAGTGAACACTACAGGAGAAACTAGTTTCCCCTGTAGGGTGGTCTCGAGCTTGCTGTAGTGAATACTTCGACCTTGACAATTCTTTTTTACTTCCACATTTATCATATGGTTAGCGATACCGTTAAAAATTGGCGGGAAAATGTTTATTTTTTAAAAAAAACCACCACTTTTAATCCCATGATATCCTTAATATTTTTCCTCTTTTTCATCTATCTATCTATACTTACAAAACGCAAAGCCCCCTTGGTACACTGACTGACTGATAATCAACGTAGCTCCACGATGGCTAAACGTAAATCCTTGAATAAAATATTGAATTTTCTAAATAGGAGCGGTGCTCACGCTGGGGGTCGGTTCCACCAAAAATTTAAAATTGAGAAGATTTAATTTCTCGAAATTGTTGTTGAAATTTGTAACCGTAAAATGAATATCCTTGAATAAAATATTGAATTTTCTAACTAGGAACGGTGCTCACTCTGGGGGTCGGTTCTACCAAAAATCTAAAATTGAGAAGATTTAATTTCGTGATCTCGAAATTGTTGTTGAAATTTGTAACCGTAAAATGAATATATTTGAGTAAAATATTGAATTTTCTTAATAGGAGCCGTGTTCACTCTGGGGGTCGGTTCCACCAAAAATCCAAATTTCGTAACCGTAAACCTTCCTTATTGAGTAATAAGGAAGGAAAAAAATTAAAGTTAAAGTGGAAGCAAGTTACCGGCAAAAATAACGCTTTTTAGCGGGTTTTTTTCTTTCTTAATCACTTTTAAAAAGTTTCGGACACAATCAGGATTGCTCATCAAGGCATGGCCGCAAAAAAATTTTTTAACCTGTTTAGTTGGATTAAAATAGGTCAATCACAACATTGACTTTATTCACAAATTAAAATCAATATTGATCAGAGGAAAACAATTGAATTTGTAATAAAGTTAAAAATCAATTAATAAACAGGTAATTGTGTAATTTAGTTAAAATAAACTTTTAACTTGAGAAAATTTAGTTAGCAAGAATAGTAACATGTAAATATATGATGCTTTGTTGTTTCGAAATTACTGAATTAATAAAATTAAGGTTAGAATCTCTTGTTACTATTTATTGGTGCATGTAAGTGCACTTATTGCAAATGCACTTCTGGTGCATTCAAAACAGAGAGAAAAATAAATAAAATGAAGTCAAAAGAGCAAATAATTTGCAAAGGATGTTATACGAGTAGAGTCACATCCACTATAAAAGGTGGTTGCTTTGTTTGCTTTTCACTCTCACTTCCGCCTTGTCCAGAATATGTTCTCTCTAGAAGTGGATATAAAATATACATACGCTCGAAAAAAATAGGGTAAGAAAATATCAAGATTGGAAGTATCTAGATATTTTTTACTGTTTGATGAATAAGACTATTTATATTTTCTATATAAATCTGAGCGCTCGGCAGTGCGCCAGGCCAAGTTTTGGAAAACACCAGTGTATCTTTACATGCACGAAGCAATTCACCAGGTTTTTCACACCGTCAGATATCCGGTTCTACAGGGGATAGGTCATTGAAATTTTGAACATACATTCCGTAGTATAGTACAATACTATAGGATACACTTCAAAATTTAATGTTAACCCGGGTAGGAGATAAGTAATTTCAAAGTTTGCACTTTTGGATACTCACTGATTGACTGACTGGTTGATTCACTCATCATCAAAAGTTTCAGGCACTTCCGGTATACCTAGAGCGCTGAAATTTTGCATGAAGTTAG
>CM022883.1:3166466-3177294 GCA_012654025.1 Pachypsylla venusta
AAATGCTTCCTCTCCAAGCTACAGAGCCACTTCGAACATTTCTCATACATAAATACCATGCCAAGGATAAGTATTGAGAAATTGAAAGGTGATTTCACTCCTTATAAAATCGTGTCCGAAAATGCTTCCTCTCCAAGCTACAGAGCCACTTCGAACATTTCTCATACATAAATACCATGCCAAGGATAAGTATTGAGAAATTCAATGGTAAATTCCTTCCATGTTCACCGCACGCATTAAGTCAAAATGTCGTATTTCTCACGACCGTTTTCCGATCCCAGTATCTCCGCTCTTGGTAAACGAGAGCATATAATCTTTTAGAAAAAAATTTCCTCATAAATTTAGGAAAGTGACCTATACTTTCTTTTACGAAACTTGAAACCAAAGTTATTGAGAAAAAATAACTTTTTTCTTCAAACTTCGATCCACGCTCTGCTGTATCCAGGATGAGAAGTATGCAGGGTGTCCCAAAAGTCCGAGGCCACCTGAATATCGTTTGAACGGCTTTATGTGGAGTTTTGAAATTTTGCATCATATTTAAAAAAAAAAAAAANCCAGGGATCCAATTTTTTTTTTTTTTTTTAAATACGAACCCCCATCTTGTGATACATTTTCAGAAAGACAATGAAATTAGAAGTAGGTACTTTGCAAAAAAATTCAAACGCCTGGCGTGTTTGGTTTCAAAATGGCGGCCATTTGAAATTTTCAAGACATGACTTTCCAGAGTTCGTTTTTAAAAAACAAATGTTGGACCCCCTGGGGGGGCCACATGGGACACGCCTCTAAAAAAATTGGTTAAACCATCAGGTGGTTTAATTTGATACCATGCAAAATTTCAAAAGTCTACATAAAACCGTTCAAAAGATATTCAGTTGGTCTCGCACTTTTGGGACACGCTGTAGTATTTTTGGACATGTATGAAAAATAGGTATGGTTTACGTTTAATTCAATTACATTATACTTGTGGCGCTTGGATAGTGAAGGGTTGTTCTTCGTCTCTCTTTCTGCACCTGTTGTATGCTAATATTAGCTGTTTTACCCGTTCTTCGCTACGGTCTATAATATTGTAAGCTCAGGAATCGATGATACGTTTGTTCTAGATGTGTAATGGAAGGATTTTGGACATTTTAAATGGGACGACCATCGCCGATGAAAAAGGTACCTTTAAAAAAGCCTTTAAATTTAAGGTGGCCCAAAAATTGTATGTTAATTGTATTAAAAAAAACTTTGCCAATGTGACACATCGGTTTATTATTTTTCTGGCAAAAAAAATTGAGGGGAGTTTTCGTGACGATTCAAAATCTGGGGCGTAAGTAGACCCTAAATTTGACATACGTGCCAAATTTGAAGTCTCTTGCTCTTAGTATTCTCTTTTTAGACAGGATTAATGAAAACCGCTTTAAAGCGGTAAAAACCGCCAAGGGTGTATTTGATTGTACCCAAAGTTTCGGGGCACAATTAGAGCCCAGTTGGGACCTATGCACCAAATTTCATCCAATTCGGTCAACGCTAATTGGCAAAAGTGCCCATCACGGCGGACAAACGGATTTGAGGGGGTGTAATTTTTTTTTCCGTGACGATTCCAAAGGTTCATTATTGAAAATATTGTACTTTGTACCCACTATGTTAAAAATTCTATTCCTTGGTCAATTCTTAATATTCAAAATTTGTTTTCTTTAAAGCAGGAAATTCTAAAATACCTAGATCAAATTACAGTGGTGTAACCTATATTATACACTATACAGTGGC
This sequence comes from Pachypsylla venusta, assembly GCA_012654025.1. NCBI lineage: Eukaryota > Metazoa > Arthropoda > Insecta > Hemiptera > Aphalaridae > Pachypsylla > Pachypsylla venusta. The sequence continues at coordinate 3,168,216 of CM022883.1, forward strand.
CATCATTTAAAACATGAACAATCTGCGTTTTATCTAAATTGTTATTGTAATAATAGTGTTATTACTTTTATTTACTTACTTTTAGATAATATTATTATTTTTATTTATTGAAAATTATTGTAATATTAATTGTAATCCCTCTCTTTAGAAGATAGTGTCTATCTTAGGGGGAGAACCTCTCATTATTGTTGTTATGTGTGTAACCTATATTATACACCATACAGTGGCTATCATTTAAAACATGAAAATTGTTATTGTAATGATAGANACTCGGCCACGGAGATCGGCATAAGGTAATTGTAAACCTCTTTAGAAGATAGTGTCTATCTTAGGGGGAGAACATCTCATTATTGAACATCTGCCTCAGCTAGGAAAACAGGCTACTTTCAAAGCACATAAAGCCCATCTGAGGCTCAGGTGCAGGGGCTTATATAGCCCTGAAGAGGAATTTAGCCCACGAATATACGAAGAGCGTCAACATCATTGTCTATATTTGTAAATAAATTGCATTCCTCTAACTCTCATAATTCGAATTGCGGATATACGCTTATTATAAATTATAAGGCTCCTTTCCAAGCCTTTTGGATACAAAATCGTAAAAATTCAGAAAGGTAGGAGATTGTGCTTCGAAGAAATTCTGCGGCCACCAGAATTAAAATCACAAACAAGGAAGCAGAATGAGCAACTGACGTGTTCAATTTAAATTAAAATTCAAAATATCTATCTTGAACATATGGGGCAGGGGGGGGTTTTTTCCGTCAGGTAGACGTTAGGAAGGAGCAATTTTTGAAAGTGGGTATATGTTCTGAACGTGTAATTTGATTTCCCACAAGTTTTACATATTATCACTTTTTATTTGGAATAACCGCTTTTGAGTTACATGCGTTTAAATAGGAGTATAATACAATTTTCTGAAAAAGTGTAAAAAGTAGCCTATTTTCGACTTCCCATTCTCACCAAACCTCTGAACCGAATTTAACGTTTAAATACGTTATTCAATTCTCATTAAGTTTGAATAGAGCATTTTTTTTTCATATAATCCATCGTTCGAATGTTATACGCCAAAAACTAAAATTAGCGGCAAAATTAAGCGGCTTTTGGCCGCTAAAAAATTTAGCTCCCCTGAGAAACCGTCGCAAACTTGTTGGATGGCCAACGTGAAATAAAATAATTTCCCGCTTTTTACTAATTTATTCTAGGCGAAAATCTAATTTGACTGGGCTATTATAGATTGGTAGACTTCTTTAAGGACAGGTACCAGGGACCTACCGGGCATATTGCAAGAAGGGCTCCATATTTNCCCCCCCCCCGATAAGCCGGAGGCTCCTCGGGGACCACATATTTTTTCTCACATCACATATTTTACATGTATTTTTCTTTCATAATTATGCCACGATGAACCGGGGTCCCGTTGGGCCACATATTTTGTCTCGCACATATTTTACATGAATTTTTCTTTCATATTTTTGTCCCCCGATAAGCCGGAGGCCCAACGTGGCCCGCATATTTTTTCTTACACATACTTTTCTTACATATTTTTGCCACCTCCCCCGATGTGCCCCGGCGCACAACCGGGCATTATCCCGGTGGCCCAATCCGCCCCTGACAGGAACAAGGTACAAGCATACCTATACTTAAGATTCATAATTCCGATTTTTTTTTTCTTGTTCGGTAATATTGTTTATCTGTTCATACCAACGCGAAAATTAGATATCCATTTAAACATCGCTAGATATCGAATTCGCAATAAAATAAAAATTATAGGCATATGAATTTTGGTTTATTTTTTTCAATAATGAACCTTTGGAATCGTCACAAAAAAAATACTCCCCCCTCAAAATATGAAGTTTTCTTTTTAATATTTTTTGCTTTTCAAAAAAAAAAAATTATTTCAAAAGTTAAACTTTTTTGTGTTTTGGTTAAATGTTTCGTACCAAGTTTGTTTAGACAGCGCTCATGTTACAAAAGTAATAATAATCGTATATTATCTCACATTGTGCTGATTTTATTGTTAAAATATTCAGCCTATTTTTCTTTTTCTTTTTTGAAGTGCTTTCGCTTCGCTTTTCTTTCTCCTGTATGAAAGTTTAATGAGGTTATAAAAAGGAAATAAATATGCAATTCTTTGGGTTCATTTAAGTTTAGGGAGCATTGTTTGCGAACAGGGCTTCCAAACGTCTCGACTGCAAAAAGAATGTCTCGGGCTGTGTAATTAATCAAAATTTAAAATTCTTGAGTAACCTCAACATTTGCATACGCGGATATAGCCCTCTTGTATTTGGGGGTGGGGCACAATCACACAATATACCTAATAGAAAAAATGGAGGGGGGAAGGGGAAGGACTCGTAGCCTAGAGACCGGGGGTCCGAGTCCTGGGCAGTACTTTTTAACGCAATGTTTATCGAGGAATCGAGGTACGATACCTAATTTGTTAAATGCTGTATCGCTTACCACAAGTAACTACCTCTCATAAGGGTGATAAGCGATTTTATAAGCGTAATAACGAAAAAAAAGGTGCCATGACGGATGACAGAATTTTTGACGATTTTTTATTTAAGTATTTGTATTTATTCTCAGGAATGGGAATTATTTAGGAGCCGGTCCGTGCCCCCCCCCCCCTCTCAATGGGATAAAATACACAGCAGATCACCATTCATTTGAATTTTTACGTGATTAGTTATAATGAAATTTGAGAAACACCGCCCGCTTAAAAAAACTGGTGGGGCACGAGCCCCCCGGGCCCTCCTTTATATCTGCGCATGAACATTTGTTTAAAAAATTCCATTTCTGGGGATCGAACCTGAATTTTACTATCACCAATAGAATGGCCATGACCCCTTTTCTATCCCTGCGATGAATCAGAATTGGAATTCAAGAATTCCAAGCCATTCAAAAGTTACAGGGTCTCGCTAGGACTTCTGGGACATACTGTATATTTATGATAGGACAATATTTTGCCATCTTCAATTAAAACGGATATTTTCCTTGTGTTTAACTAACTAAAAATACAGATTTAAAGACAGCAATGCCAACGATCATACCACGTTGAATACAAAAGTTACAGGGTCTTCGCTAGGACTTCTTGGACATACTGTATATTTAAGATAGCACAATATTTTGCCATCTTCAATTAAAACGGATATTTTCATTGTGTTTAACTGTGAAAAATACAGATTTAAAGACAGCAATGCCAACGATCATACCACGTTGAATACACCAGTTCCCGTCAGATCACTGATGTTAAGCAACGTCGGACGTGGTCAGTACTTTGATGGGTGACCGCTTGGGAACACCACGTATCGTTGGCTCATTTTTCCGGCCCAACCCAGGCTGGGTGAGGTCAATGTGGGTAGCTGTTTTGCAAGTTTCCAGCGAATGGAGGGTAAAACCCCCGTCTTGAAAGACCAATAGATGTTAAAGAGACGTTATAAGTCAAATTTTAAAAATGGCAGCAATGTTTTTTTCAATAATATTCTAACATTATCTAAACGTCTCTCCATTCGCTGGAAATGTACAAACAAGCTAATCCACATTGACCTCACCCAGCCTGGATTGAATGTATACGTGGCCACCCACGTGGTACAACCTCGCTGGACTTTGCTTAACTTCAGTGATCTAACGGGAACTATTCAACGTGCCATAGACCAGTGCCGGCTCCAATAATATGAGCGCCTTCATTCCAATAATATGAGCGCCCTCAAAAGTGAAAAATGCGCCCCTCATTCCTCTACTCTATCGATACTGAATAGGTAAGTACAATTTTTTTTTAATTTCACAAGAAAATCCAGGTATAAAATAATTACTCAATTTTAGCATTTTTAAACCACGTTTTTCAATTGCGCATCTTTTTCAGTCTTTCTTTTCCTGAATTCAGGGCCTGCGGGCTTACTGAAGCTCATTTTGAAATTCGTTTATTAATTATAACTGCAAAATAGAAAATACAGATATTTTATCTTCACTTTTGCCTGTCCTCTGTATCAATAAAGCTTGTCAAATGTCACCAGAGACACCCAATATTATTTAGTGTTAATGGTTTATCCAAGGAAAGAAAAGAGTCATCAGAGGAAAGAGGGGAATAAGGTTTCTTGGGACAAATTCTACCAACTCTCGTGGCAGTTGAAAGTGAACTGTTCTCAGAGTATGATTCTCCTCACGTAAGTCCTTCTACATCTTTTAAATTACGATCCCTTCCGATAGCTCTCAGAGAACATTTAAAACATCTTGTATTTTAATTTTATTATTTAATAAAAATCTAATTATTTATATTATTACTATCTAACCAAGGAATTATTTAATTCTTTAACTTTAGTACACGTTCACTTATCCTTGAATTCTAAGGCGAGAGTTGGAGTCAATTTGGGACCTTCAGATTCTATATTTATAGAGACGAGTCCGCAAATGATTTATAAGTAACTCTTGCTTTAGAAGTATCCCAACCCCTTAGGATTAGAGCTGCCGGGGCGATTACACAAACGGTCTGGCTGCTGTCAGGTGCTTACTTCTGCTAACGAATCCGATGCGTGCCACCACAACTATAGCAGTGTGGCGAGGGTGCAAACAAGCAGAAATTTCCCTAGCATAAGTTGGTATATCTGTTTCGCGGATCCTAGTTCTATGCAGCGTATAACAATACCTATAGCACTCAATCAAGGTGTGCTATAGGTATTCTTATTCGCACGAACGTAAAACATCACAAAGGAAAGCCATTTTTAGTGACTCCCGGTTGGAATTTTTATCATAGCTAGATTGAATCTATTGCAATGTTAGCAGTTACCAAAATGTCTCTGTCCCCTCTTTTTCATTATATTGCCTTTGTATATCTCACATCAGACGTCGTCCCTTATCCTTTATTTTTTTTATATTTTTTTCTTTCCTAGAAAGATAATCTCTAGAGCTTTGGCATCATAATCAAAGGAAACACAAATATGCTAAGGTCAAATNTTTTCCCCCCCCCCCCCTCTTTTCTCTTTGAAAGGATGTACTTTTGGCCTTACCTCGATTAGAGCATACCTTGATTGTATAAGGTGCCGAAGTTAGACGTGCTGCTGTGTGTATGGTTCGGTGTTGATCTTGCTGTGTTTATGTATGAGGCGGTCAATATAGGTTTGATTTTCCAGAGTTCAATACTTTTGATGAGATTTCTTTCTTCTCGTATTTGTCTTAATACTTCTTCATTTTCCTGAGTTCAATACTTTTGATGAGATTCTTTCTTGTATTTGCCTTAATACTTCTTCATTTCCTGAGTTCAATACTTTTGATGCGATTTCTTTCTTTTTGTATTTGCCTTAATACTTCTTCATTTTCCTGAGTTCAATACTTTTGATGAGATTTCTTTCTACTTGCATTTGCCTTAATACTTCTTCATTTCCTGAGTTCAATATTTTTGATGAGATTTCTTTCTTCTTGTATTTGCCTTAATACTTCTTCATTTCCTGAGTTCAATACTTTTGATGAGATTTCTTTCTTCTTGTATTTGCCTTAATACTTCTTCATTTCCTGAGTTCAATACTTTTGCTGAGATTTCTTTCTTCTTGTATTTGCCTAAATACTTCTTCATTTCCTGGGTTCAATACTTTTGATGAGATTTCTTTCTTCTTGTATTTGCCTTAATACTTCTTCATTTCCTGAGTTTGTTACTTTTGATGAGATTTCTTTCTTCTTGTATTTGCCTTAATACTTCTTCATTTCCCGAGTTCCATACTTTTGATGAGATTTCTTCTTGTATTCGCCTTAATACTTCTACATTTTCCTGAGTTCAATACTTTTGATGAGATTTCTTTCTTCTTGTATTTGCCTAAATACTTCTTCATTTCCTGAGTTCAATACTTTTGATGAGATTTCTTCTTGTATTTGCCTTAATACTTCTACATTTTTCTGAGTTCAATACTTTTGATGAAATTTCTTTCTTCTTGTATTTGCCTTAATACTTCTTCATTTTCCTGAGTTCAATACTTTTGATGAGATTTCTTTCTTCTTGTATTTGTCTTAATACTTCTTCATTTCCTGAGTTCAATACTTTTGATGAGATTTCTTTCTTCTTGTATTTGCCTTAATACTTCTTCATTTCCTGAGTTCAATACTTTTGATGAGATTTCTTCTTGTATTTGCCTTAATACTTCTACATTTTCCTGAGTTCAATACTTTTGATGAGATTTCTTTCTTCTTGTATTTGCCTTAATACTTCTTCATTTTCCTGAGTTCAATACTTTTGATGAGATATCTTTCTTCTTGTATTTGCCTTAATACTTCTTCATTTGTCTATTTCTCTGTTAAAAATATTTTTAACATTCTTCTCCATCTCTATAGCTTCCTGCTTTCAATCTATTCTATTCGTTTCTGTGTAAAGTCCATGCTTCACAACACGCTTCAATTCAGCACGCTCCAAACAAAAGTTTTAAAAATAAAAAAATAATAGCAATAAAGAGATTCTTTTGTTGTACATTCTAGTTAGAGTGTTTCACAATGTGTTAAGTGTTCATCACAAATTTAAAAAGTTTTTCCAAATGTCTCCTCTATCCTCTACTTACTGTACCATATAACGCGGCACAAGATCTATCTAAATACTGCATATTGTCTATATGACCGCGCGGTGCGCTTTGTTCCGCGCGAAGATCTTGTACAAGTTCTACAAACTTGTATCGATTTGTTCAGTTGATCCGCGCGGTGCCGCCCCGCACCTCGTGGTACTAGTTGTACCAATTTGTATTTGTTACGGTAAAAGTAGATAATTGGTGATTGTATACAATCACCGGTAAATGTAGGAAATTATTTTCAAGAATGGTGCAAGAGCTTCATCGAGGCATGGCCGATCAAAACGTTTCCTAACCCCTCTGGGGGGGCGTTTATCTTAACGCTTATATTGATAAAATAATAAATAAAAACAAGAAGAAATTCAAAAATTCTCGGCATATTTAAAAAAGTATCCGATTAAACATTTGAGAATAATTTCCTGCATTTACCGGTGATTGCATATAATCACCAATTATCTACTTTTACCGTAACATATCGAACATATCGACTGTTCAGTTGATCCGCATGGTTTGAGGTGAAATAAAGTAGCCAAGAATATATTTTGATGCCAGACTTCCGCCCGTACATTCTTCTCCCTACATCTTCTTCCTACATCCAGTCTATTATGTATTGTTCAGTGAGACATCCTGTTTATTCTCAAGACTTTCTTCTTCCTACACCTGTCTATTATGTATTGTTCAGTGAGACATCCTGTTTATTCTCAAGACTTTCTTCTTCCTACATCCTGTCTATTATGTATTGTTCAGTGAGATATCCTGTTTATTCTAAAGACTTTCTTCTTCCTACATCCTGTCTATTATGTATTGTTCAGTGAGACATCCTAATTATTCTAAAGACTTTCTTCTTCCTACATCCTGTCTATTATGTATTGTTCAGTGAGACATACTGTTTATTCTAAAGACTTTCTTCTTCCTACATCCTGTCTATTATGTATTGTTCAGTGAGACATCCTGTTTATTCTAAAGACTTTCTTCTTCCTACATCCAGTCTATTATGTATTGTTCAGTGAGACATTCTGTTTATTCTAAAGACTTTCTTCTTCCTACATCCTGTCTATTATGTATTGTTCAGTGAGACATCCTGTTTATTCTCAAGACTTTCTTTTTCCTACATCCAGTCTATTATGTATTGTTCAGTGAGACATCCTGTTTATTCTCAGGACTTTCTTTTTCCTACATCCTGTCTATTATGTATTGTTCAGTGAGACATCCTGTTTATTCTTGAGTCTTTATTTTTCCCATTATGTATTCTTAGCAAGTAACTCCATGTACTTGGCTTATCTGTTTTGCGTTACAATAATGTTGTATCGTACAATTTCTATTGATTTTGAAAATTTCAAAGTCCATTTTGTGTTTCTTACTTTTTGTTTCAATAAGTATTTGTTCTTATCAAAGAAATAAATTCTTAAATAGAAAAAAAATGTTCTTTAGAAAGTGTTTATTTGGTGAAATATGGCTTTCTGTATTGCAGGTCAGAACAGATGTTTCAATAAGTATTTGTTAGTTTTACGCATTTTCATATCATGATTTCCCCCTAACTCCGCCCCTGATCGGGGAAAAAGCGCCATATACTCACCATGGTAGCATGATAAAATAGGAGACTTCATACAAAAAATGAAGTCAATCGCAAAATAATTTGATTTTTAATAATTATTTTTCGATTTTTAAGTGCCAACTTTGGGTGGCCCTAGCTACCTTGGGGTCCATATCCGTATAGGGGTTTATTAACCCTTTATTTGAGCTCTACTATACGTGGATTCTTTTTTTGCATAATCTTTTGAAACATTCTTCCTCTTTGAGCCTGGTAAAGGGGGATACGAAATATATGTTCTTCATTATGAAAAGGTTTGATAAGGATAGGCGTTATTTAGGAGGGATGCTATGGGCTAGGGGGAACCTATGTTGCCTAATTATAAAGGATTAAAAATATGTCATCGCGTCGTTGGCGAAGAGTGGGAATGTATTTACCGCTATCAGTTATCAGACCTGGGATGGAATCATACGTTGAGATGAAAAGGTGGACGACAGATAAAAATTCCTGGAAATCAATTGAGGACCAATCTTCGGATTGAAGAAATAGATTCAGTAAAATGTAGCCACCGAGAGGAGCAAACCACCGAGCAGAAGATTTGATGTTAGGAAGGGCAGAATGCGAGAAGCAAGCGAGGGTTACTGTGCCAGAAATGTGTGACACATCTAAAGAGAGTAGGCAAAGAACAGAAGTTTGTGGCATGATAGAATTGAGGAAAACAAAACGGACCTCAAATGGAATTGGGAGGGGATGAAGTTGAAGGAGAAGTGTTCATTCGGTGTTTTCTGCTCAATTTTGTCATATTATTAACGGGACCTGTTTTATAAAACTCACCATTTCTGATGTGGGAAGGGATGAAGTTGAAGGAGAAGTGTTCATTCGGTGTTTGCTGCTCAATTTTGTCATATTACTAAAGGGGCCTGTTTCATAAAACTCACCACTTCTGATGTGGGAAGGGATGAAGTTGAAGGAGAAGTGTTCATTCGGTGTTTGCTGCTCAATTTTGTCATATTACTAA
>CM022883.1:3187312-3202593 GCA_012654025.1 Pachypsylla venusta
TTTTAATGCATATGTTTTGATAACCATCTTCGAATCACAAGTGGTGAAATTCCTAGGCTCNGAGGAATAAATAACACGTCGCCACCAGCAGTGATCCTTACTGGTGGAAGGCTTATACTACGGAAGGTAGCCCGGTATTCCGAAGGAGACACGGTTGGTCCGTTTACCCCACGAACCATTACAACCCCGAGTCTCATTTGGTTTATGGGGGGTTGATCGCTTCACAGACCTTCGGCCGAGAAGGAAGTTGGGGGCTGGCTGTACTGCAGCCACCCCCCAACTATAGGAATCCAGAGTTGGCCTAGGCGGGGATCGTAGACTCATTCCCGCATAGTTAACACCCCCTGACCGCGGTGAGGTCCTGGATCCAGTGTACCAGACAACGGCCGCAGAAGACCCCCCTTCTGAGCCCTGTCTGGAGCCACAGGCACGACTCAGATCAGTGAGTCATAGTGGCCGCTGACTTGACACTTGTCCTCTGTGTGCAATGGGGACTGCAGGGGGACTTTGTTCTCTACTTTTACATCCACCCCAAGGCCTCCGAGGGAAAATCCGGCCTCCTCTACTAAAATGAACAAATTCTTAGGGCCCCTCCAAAATCCCGGGCCCGATGGAAATACCCTCGTCACTTCCCCCCTCCCCCGTTGTCCCTGATCAACTCTGCCTTTCAAAAACCGTTCAAAAGTTAGAAGGGGTGACCGGTCATTTTGGGCACACTGTATAATAATGTAAACCTACCTCTGTTTATTTATCTACGAGTATATCAGTAAATATTCCAACGACTATATTTACAAAATAAAACATTTGTGAAGTGTAAACGGCGTTTATCAGATGGAAACTTCTACTTCGGACGTGAATTTATCATAGATTCGCTTCATTGAATGTTTTTGTTGCAGAAATAGAAACATCACGTTTCTGATAATGTTACAGGGTGTATATGTAGTCGATGTCTATAAAATAGCTTCCAAACTGAGAAAGAAAACTACAATAGAAATAAGATGTTAATGTAGAAAAATATTATCTTATTTGGTATCTAGTATTTGGCCACAAAAGTCGGAGTATTTGAATTGGATTTAACAATAAGTGGCTGGTTTGAAAGTTTCCAGCGAATGGAGGGTAAAACCCCCGTCTTGAATGAATATTAGAAAATACTAAATTTCTCATCTAAAAATCACAAAATGTCCACATTTTCAAATCCAGCTGACAAATTTAAATAAATCTATATTTCCTGGAGGTTACCAGTTTCAATATTGATTCTACAATTCTACCCATGGGCGGATATATCCCTATTGTTGTTGTTTTTTTTTGGGGGGGGGGGCATAATCGCACAATGTACCCAATAGAAAAATTGCAGGGGGGAGAGACTCGTAATCTAGAGGCCGGGGATTCCAGTCCTGGGCATTCATTTTAATTCAGTGTTTATCGAGGTACGATACCTAAATTGTTAAAAGCTGTAGAGCTTACCAGAAATGCCTTTCATGGCTAAAACATGCATTCTAGTGAATATCAAAGGACCCAATTGAATGTTGACCTTGAGATCTTTCGATTGCAGTTTCTCTCCCTCTCTCTCAATTCTATCTATATACCTACACCCTCTCAATAACGGGTTTAACAACGGGGAGATGTGTTGAGGCAATCCAAAAAAAAAATTTACCAATTTTAACCCAATTAGAGAGTTTAGGAAACGTTTTTACGACCATGTCTCTATTGCGTATGTACAACCGTCCAACATGGACCCATGTTGGGCTTTTTTTTAAAAAAAAAAAATTAAAAGTTGCTGAACATATCTCCCCGGTGTAGGGCCCGAAAAAAAATGCCCTGACGCATGACAGAATTTTTGATAATTTTTAATTAACGTATTTCTATTTAGTCTCAGGATTGGGAATTATTTAGGGGCCCGTGCCCCCCCCCCCACTCAATGGGCTAAAAGACACTGCGGATCACCACATTCATTTGATTTTTTTTAATATTTACGTGATTAGGTATAAATGAAATTTGAGAAACACCGCCGGCCCGCTTTAAAAAGCTGGGGTCTGTCACGTGTCCCCCGGGCCCCACCCTATATCCGTGCATGATTCTACCTTCTGCTAAAGTGCCTCTTCTCTGCAGGTGTATCAGTTCCGGGCACGTTAACCCTCGGTTTCTTTTCATTATAGTATCAAAGCGTAGTATAATGAAGTAGTATAATTCTGATGAAGCCGAGTTCTTTAAAGGTTGGATGCCCTTCCTAACACCAAACGTTCTGTATTTACACGAGCTTTTGACCCACCTAAGGAAACTGGCTTGCTTCCCTCCGTGGCTACATCTGATTTTTTTTTACTCTAAAGTGCTCCAAAACATCTCCGCTTTAAGTGAAGGGAATACAACTTGCTTTATTGTATAGTTTATTGTGATAGAACAATAAAATCTTGCATCTAGGTAGATTAAAAAATCAGTACACCAGAAAAGCATACAATCCGTGCTTCTTCTAGAAAATTTCATCGTATAGTTTACCTACATACCCCTTCATTTACAAAAGTTCTCCTTTTTACCAAGAAAATATTTGAACCGAATAAATACAATTTTCTGTTGTTCATATTCAACCCGACATAATATATTTCCTCTCCGTTGAATAGAAAAACTAAATCCGATTTTCTATCTGATTAAATTGAGAAAAAAATAGAGGAAAATAAAATGTTGTACACAAATAATCACGTAATGACCATAATTTGGGAACGTTTGTGTTTTGTCTTCGAATGGAAATTTCCCTCTGACCATATCTGTGAGGAAATAAATAATGATTTATACGAACAGGCATTTGTTCGACATTCCTGAGAGTAATGTGGGAGCACTAGCAGATATATTGAAAAACATTTGGAGCATGAAAAAAGGCCAAGTTCCAACCACTCTTCAAAAAATTCCGCCCATGAATACGTAGTAATCTACTAATCTACATTAAAACTATATATTTTAAACAGAAAAATCAAGAATAGTTTCAAAACTTAGTTTTTAACCAAAACTTGAATTACACTATCCAAGTTATACTTCTTTAGGCGCATTATGAAAAAATGATGAGAGTGAAATTTTATTTTTCTGTGACGCGAGAGCGTCACGCAAATTCTGTCACGCGAGAGCGTAACGCAAAACTGTATGCATTATACTTATCCGATTGCAATTAAATTTGGCACAGTTGATGGGTGCATTCCTGGGAAGATATTTGTCTAGGTCCCATCCCTATAATGTTAAGCTACACCGAGTAGGGACAAACAATGCATGGTTGGGAGCAAAAAAAGTTCACGTTTTTCGACCTAAATGGCATTCTTTCTCGAAATTTGTCGCGACGACATATCAACTCAAAGCGAGAAATTTTTAGGTGACATCTTACTCCTTCATTTAGGACATATTTTTCAACTCTAATGTTAAGCTACACCGAGTAGGAACAAACAATGGATGGGTGACAGCAAAAAAGTTCACGTTTTTCGACATAAATGACATTTTTGCTCGAAATTTGTCGCGACGACCTATTTGGCACAGTTGATGGGTGCATTCCTGCGAAGATTTTTGTCTAGGTTCCATCTCTCTAATCTTAAGCTACACTGAGTAAGGACAAACAATGGATGGGTGACAGCAAAAAAGTTCACGATTTTCGACATAAATGACATTCTTTCTCGAAATTTTTCTCGACGACCTATTTGGCACAGTTGATGGGTGCATTCCTGGGAAGATGTTTGTCTAGGTCCCATCTCGCTAATGTTAAGCTACACCGAGTAGGAACAAACAATGGATGGATGACAGCAAAAATGTTCACATTTTTCGACCTAAATGACATTTTTTCTCTATCAACTCAAAGCGAGAAAGTTTTAGGTGACATCTTACTCCTTCATTTAGGACATATTTTGCAACTCTAATGTTAAGCTACACGGAGTAGGGGCAAACAATGGATGGGTGATAGTAAAAAAGTTTACGATTTTCGATTCTTTTTCGAAATTTGTCGCGACGACATAATATATCAACTCAAAGGGGGAAAGTTGGGAAGATTTTTGTCTAGGTCCCATCCCTCTAATGTTAAGCTACACCAAGTAGGGACAAACAATTTATGGGTGACAGTAAAAAAGTTTGGTTTTTTTAAATATTATTAAATTTATTTTTAAAAAGAAGTATAACTTCTCACGCGCGTACATAAGTACACACACCCATTTTAAATTATTCTGAATTTTTCTTTAACTTTTGATATTAACTTAACATTAGACTAAATTAAAATTCATTAATTTTGTCATCTATACTTATCTATGATTGACTGACTGACTGATAATCAACGTAGCTCCATGATGGCTAAAGGTAGAGACTTGAAACTTGGCACAAAGGTCCCTTTTACAATGTAGGTGCGTAATAAGAAAGGGAAAAAAATGAAGTTCAAGTGGGAGCGAGTTACCGCCAAAAATGACGCTATTTAGCGGGTCTTTTCTTTGTGGACAACTAAAAGAGATAACGAAAAATTACCGAGAATAACCCCGTTCCCCCAAATAGTATATAAGGACCCCATAAAAAAATATAAAATTTGAAAATTTTCCGTTTCTCCCCGATTTATGTACGGTTTTCACCACCAAAATATCGGAATTGAGAAGTACCACTTCGGGATGAGCAAGAAAGCTGAAATTTGATACAAAGGTGTTCCGAAGTACAAAAAGTCATATCCTTGAAGAAAATATTGAATTTTTTACCTGGGAGCAGTGCTCACTCTGGTGGTCGGTTTCAGCAAAAACCCATAGTTAAGAAGTATCACTTTGGGATGAGCGAGAAAGCTGAAAATTTATACGGTGTTCCGCTGTGCAAAAAGTAATCTTTGAGTAAAATATTGAATTTTCTAAATAGGAGCCGTGTTCACTCCGGGTGGTCGGTTCCACCAAAAATCTAAAATTGAGAAGATTTAATTTCGTGATCTCGAAATTGCTGTTGAATTTTGTAACCGTAGCGAAGCACGGGGAATAATAAATAAAAATAATAATATTTGTAAAATCTTAACAAAGAATGTCTATTATTAATGCTATCTATTAATTAATGGGGCCAAGTTTATTCATCCAGCTGTTCAGCTCACACTTAAATTTATTATTTCTTAAATTTATTAGGCGAGACGATTATTATTACTAGGTGTGTCCGTGAACCAAAACGGGCGGAGCCATCCGTTTCACCTCGAATTTTCGCGCACCACATAAATTTAACATATTGCTCCATTATTCCGTTAAAACAAGATTTTTTGAGAATACCGCACCTTTTTTTGATTGCATCGTGTCTTTGAGTAGTAGGTCCTATTTAAAGCGCAAAGTAATCGGCCGAAAAATCGGAAACGGTTTAAGATATCGTTCGGAAAATATAGATATATGCTCCCTTGAGTATATGCAGAATATGAAGAAAAATTTTTGGTAAGAGTCGGTTGAGTAGTTTCGGAGGAGTAAGGTAAAAATGTTTGCAGTTTGTAGGGAGTATAAGGCTACGCTTCGCTCCGCCCAATATATATATATATATATTCGATATCTCTCACCGTTTTGGCTAAACAATTAGTATTTCCTAAATTTTATTTTGCCCGATCCCGGATTCGAACTTGTAACTCTGGAATGGTTTGTCAAAATTTAGTAAATTATGTCCTAAATTAAGTCTTGAGAAGCCACCTAAAACTTTTTCGCTATGAGTTGATATGTTGTCGCGACAAAATTTAAGATATCGGACCATGACTCTCTGAATTTGGTAAAAAATCGGAAAATCGGCCAAAAAATCGGAAACGGTTAAAGATATCGTTCTGAAAATAGATATATGCACCCTTGGGTATATGCAGAATATGAAGAAAATTTTTTGGTAAAAATCGGTTGAGTAGTTTCGGAGGAGTAGGGTAACAAAAGTTTGCAGTTTGTGGGGAATATAAGGCTACTCTTCGCTCCGCCCAATTATTTTCCATTCCATTTGCTGGTTTTTAAGTAATCATAATCCGTAGATAGTTTACTCTAGCGATCGTCTCTTTCGCCCCTGCTTGAGTTCTCTGAAATGAGGACTGAAATTTCTTCTTCCGAAATGATAATTACAAAATGTTCAACTTACATATACAACGGAGTTATGAAATATTATTATTATTTAACTTCTCTTGTATTTTACTTCGTAATGAGATTAACAGAGAGAGAAGGAAAAAAAATGCCTTGAAAACGAGAAAAAACACCTGTGGACGAGTTTAACAAAATGTGCTTACCCGCCCTTTCCTTGTTTTTTATGCTAGATCGCTCAGACAGACAATAAATATATTTCTAATCTCCCTGTTGTAAAACCTTTTTTATTTTTTTTTTAAAAATAATAATAATAATAATATAAAAAACAGTATAAATACAGTATGTCCCAGGAGTTGGATACCAAAGTTTACTCTGTTGTTCTATAAAAAGGAGAGTATTGTGGGTTGAAAGTTTTCAATTCTATAACACGTTTTGAGGTCTCCAAGAGCGGCAAGAACCTAACTCTCGCGTTTTAGGTATCGGACATTGGTTTATGTTGCAGCTGTAGAGCTGTACAAAATGTCTGCATGATATGTACCTAAATTAATTGATATTTACAATAAATTTCAATTCGCTTGCACTTAGTACCCTCTCTTTTGATTGGATATTCGAATATTCGTGAGCTAAAGTCCTCTTTGGGGCTATATAGGCCCCTACACCTAAGCCTCTTATGGGCTTTTTGTGCTTGGAAAGTAGCGTGTTTCCTAGTTAAGGCCTAAGATCTGCGCAAGCTTGATCAGCCTTTCGGCTAGGTGTTTTGGGATTTATCTGTTCCATACTTAATCTCCACGCAATGAGGGAGTTCCAATCCTCTCTTTTGATTGGATTTCAATCAAAAAATTTGTGGTGCATTTCCTGCCACAAATTGACATAGATGTTCATTGTTCAATAATCGCTTAAGGGGACTGATGAATTATGAAAAGACTGATGAATTATGAGGAGATTGATGAATTATGAGAGAAGACTGATGAATTGTAAATGTTTGTAGTGAATTATGAGAAGACTGATGAATTATGAATTTTTGTAGTGAATTATAAGAAGACTGATGAATTATGAATTTTTGTAGTGAATTATGAGAAGACTGATGAATTATGAATGTTTGTAGTGAATTATGAGAAGACTGATGTATTATGAATTTTTGTAGTGAATTATGAGAAGACTGATGAATTATGAATTTTTGTACTGAATTATGAGAAGACTGATGAATTATGAATTTTTGTAGTGAATTATGAGAAGACTGATGAATTATGAATGTTTGTAGTGAATTATGAGAAGACTGATGAATTGTAAATGTTTGTAGTGAATTACGAGAAGACTGATGAATTATGAATGTTTGTATTGAATTATGAGAAGGCTGATGAATTGTAAATGTTTGGTGCTCTGTGCTGCATCATCCAATCATTTTGAATTTTTCATATATAACCACAATGCCCATCGATATTTTTATTCTTATTAAGCGCCATTTTTATTCATTCTTACCATTTACGTAAAAACTAATTTTACTTAAAATAAAATAATCTTTATATATAAAAGGCAATGTCCTGAGTGACTGATCAACCTAGAACCGAAACTATTAATGCTACAGACTTAAAATTTAGCAGGGACCTTCGATGCATCATGTAAGTGTGCACTAAGAATTTTGCAAAATTTAAATTTTAAGGGGTAGAAATCGCCAACAGTAAACAATCCCCATAAGAAATACATTGGGGCAAGAGAGATAGCATGATACATGTTAATACATACATACTGCAGGGTACACGCATACTTTCACACGGGATCGGTCATGCCTCTAAGGTGCCAATCTAATATAGGCCGTAGTTAAGCACGGGCGAAACAGCTAATTATTAGATATAATACTGGCATCGGGTCGTATATTTGTGAGCTAGATTCCTCCTTAGGGCTATATCAGCCCCTGCACCTAAGCCTCAATTGGGCTTTTTGTGCTTGGAAAATTACCTAGTCAAGGCCAAAGATCTCAGCGATCTTGATCAGGCGTTTGGCTAGGTATTTTTCGTGGATGTCGAGCCTGGGATGGAGCTGTCCCATGCTCAGTCTCCACGCAAGTAGGGAATTGCAGTCAAAAATGACGTGAGAAGCAGTCTCCTCATCTTCCCCACAGAGTCTACACATAACCTGGTTCTGATGGAAGACCATAGAGTGTAGGTGTTTTCTTAGACCACAATGTCCAGTAATCAGACCTGTGGCTAGTCTGATATTTTTTCGACTGAGGGTTAGGATCTCTTTCGTAAGGTTCCTAGACGGTCCCTGTAACATGGCCTTACTGTGTCTCAGACCTGAGACGACACCGGGTCACTATGCGCATTCATCTTCATAGCCACTCATTGTCCTCACGAGGTTGAGTTTGCACTAATCTAAGTAAAGATCGAAATGATAATATCAGTCAGTCACAATAGAGCCCTACAACCAGTTTAATAAGTATCCCTCGGCCAGAACGAATTAGGGAAAATGGTTTAAATTAAAAAGAAAAAGAAAACTTGGAAAACGGATTTTTTTTTTTATTTATCTCGAAATTCTTAAATCAGTAGATTAGATAATGAAAAAAAAAACTCTTTGTTATAATTTATTTAAAAAACAACAACTTTTGTTAAAATTCAAAAGCCAAAAACTCTTTGTTATAATTTATTTAAAAAACAACAACTTTTGTTAAAATTCAAAAGCCAAGTATCTTCGGCATCTAGATTCAATCATAAAGTTTCAGCAAAACAAAAGGTTTTCCATTTATGAAGAGTTCTTGGAAACAAGATAATTCAAAGGCAGGAGGTGGGGTGCAGCACAAGTCTTCAAATTAGAAAGGGGTATTTCTTTCTCTCTTAAGTTCAATTTTAAATTAAACATGATTTCATTACGCGAAAAACAGGAGAAAAATTCATGCAGTTAAGCGTGACTCGAACCAAGGGCCTTGTATTGCAAGATATGTACTTCACTCGTATTTTTAATAGGCAACACAGTTTCCAATATAAATGAGGAATTAAAATTTCAAACATTTTTCCCCGATTATCGATATTGAGGAAGGAAAGAAAAAGAAAATCATATTATAGATTAGAACGTCAGAAAAATAAAATTTCTTTTT
The DNA here is from genome assembly GCA_012654025.1 of Pachypsylla venusta. NCBI lineage: Eukaryota > Metazoa > Arthropoda > Insecta > Hemiptera > Aphalaridae > Pachypsylla > Pachypsylla venusta. The sequence continues at coordinate 3,196,415 of CM022883.1, forward strand.
CAAGAACAAAAGATCCGTTGAAAAGGTAAAACAAAAGATGGAGAAATATAACAAAAGGATAGTGAGATGTCACTTTTATTGAGAAATAATGTAATCCAAAATAAAATAGGAACTACCTTGGTTTTGAGTACGGGTGGCGGATTCTAGCAGGATCTGGTGACCGAGTTTAATCAAGGGTTGGGTGGAAGAGAATTCCTCAGGAATTAACCCCGCCCTTTGAATGAACCTTTTATATATATATATATATANATTTTCATTTCTTGTGTTCTACAGGTTTACTTTCTTTGATTCCATTGTTTGTTATATCCAATAATTTAACTTGCTAACCCTGTATACATATTGTTATATTTAATATTTTCATTTCTTGTGTTCTACAGGTTTACTTTCTTTGATTCCATTGTTTGTTATATCCAATAATTTAACTTGCTAACCCTGTATACATATTGTTATATTTAATATTTTCATTTCTTGTGTTCTACAGGTTTACTTTCTTTGATTCCATTGTTTGTTATATCCAATAATTTAACTTGCTAACCCTGTATACATATTGTTATATTTAATATTTTCATTTCTTGTGTTCTACAGGTTTACTTTCTTTGATTCCATTGTTTGTTATATCCAATAATTTAACTTGCTAACCCTGTATACATATTGTTATATTTAATATTTTCATTTCTTGTGTTCTACAGGTTTACTTTCTTTGATTCCATTGTTTGTTATATCCAATAATTTAACTTGCTAACCCTGTATACATATTGTTATATTTAATATTTTCATTTCTTGTGTTCTACAGGTTTACTTTCTTTGATTCCATTGTTTGTTATATCCAATAATTTAACTTGCTAACCCTGTATACATATTGTTATATTTAATATTTTCATTTCTTGTGTTCTACAGGTTTACTTTCTTTGATTCCATTGTTTGTTATATCCAATAATTTAACTTGCTAACCCTGTATACATATTGTTATATTTAATATTTTCATTTCTTGTGTTCTACAGGTTTACTTTCTTTGATTCCATTGTTTGTTATATCCAATAATTTAACTTGCTAACCCTGTATACATATTGTTATATTTAATATTTTCATTTCTTGTGTTCTACAGGTTTACTTTCTTTGATTCCATTGTTTGTTATATCCAATAATTTAACTTGCTAACCCTGTATACATATTGTTATATTTAATATTTTCATTTCTTGTGTTCTACAGGTTTACTTTCTTTGATTCCATTGTTTGTTATATCCAATAATTTAACTTGCTAACCCTGTATACATATTGTTATATTTAATATTTTCATTTCTTGTGTTCTACAGGTTTACTTTCTTTGATTCCATTGTTTGTTATATCCAATAATTTAACTTGCTAACCCTGTATACATATTGTTATATTTAATATTTTCATTTCTTGTGTTCTACAGGTTTACTTTCTTTGATTCCATTGTTTGTTATATCCAATAATTTAACTTGCTAACCCTGTATACATATTGTTATATTTAATATTTTCATTTCTTGTGTTCTACAGGTTTACTTTCTTTGATTCCATTGTTTGTTATATCCAATAATTTAACTTGCTAACCCTGTATACATATTGTTATATTTAATATTTTCATTTCTTGTGTTCTACAGGTTTACTTTCTTTGATTCCATTGTTTGTTATATCCAATAATTTAACTTGCTAACCCTGTATACATATTGTTATATTTAATATTTTCATTTCTTGTGTTCTACAGGTTTACTTTCTTTGATTCCATTGTTTGTTATATCCAATAATTTAACTTGCTAACCCTGTATACATATTGTTATATTTAATATTTTCATTTCTTGTGTTCTACAGGTTTACTTTCTTTGATTCCATTGTTTGTTATATCCAATAATTTAACTTGCTAACCCTGTATACATATTGTTATATTTAATATTTTCATTTCTTGTGTTCTACAGGTTTACTTTCTTTGATTCCATTGTTTGTTATATCCAATAATTTAACTTGCTAACCCTGTATACATATTGTTATATTTAATATTTTCATTTCTTGTGTTCTACAGGTTTACTGTCTTTGATTCCATTGTTTGTTATATCCAATAATTTAACTTGCTAACCCTGTATACATATTGTTATATTTAATATTTTCATTTCTTGTGTTCTACAGGTTTACTTTCTTTGATTCCATTGTTTGTTATATCCAATAATTTAACTTGCTAACCCTGTATACATATTGTTATATTTAATATTTTCATTTCTTGTGTTCTACAGGTTTACTTTCTTTGATTCCATTGTTTGTTATATCCAATAATTTAACTTGCTAACCCTGTATACATATTGTTATATTTAATATTTTCTTCCCTTATCAAATTTTCTTCTGTGTTGTTGATTCCTTCACTTTTCTCTCTTCTTCTCTTTTTGATATCCTTTTCTTTAAATTTCCATTATTTGTACTTTCTAATAAAGAAACTTTTTTCTTTTTCTTCGATACATTATCTTTCATTCCTCTGAGATGTTCCGTCAAGTAAACTTTTTGTTTTTCAATGGAGTGATCTCTCTTTGGAATTATTTTTTTCATTACCTTCATCATACTGATCTTCATCCAGATATGTAATCCTGGACACTGTTCAAATAATTCTATGGCTGTCGACAATACATTTTTGTTTATTATTTTCAATAATGAACCTTTGGATTCATCAGAAAAAAAATACCCCGCCCCCCTCAAAAATTTGACATTTTAGGTTCCAAGAGCTGATGGCTGGCCGTAAGGCTACCAAAAATTAATTGTTAGAAAATATCTTGTAACTCTAATCTTAATATATAAATCAGAATTATGTGTGTACATAACTATGTATGAGGGGTTGTCTATTACAATACCACAGCCCAAACGGTAGCAGATAGCGAATAATTGATAAGAATGCCCCCCCCCCCAAAATCATGATCTACGACCCAAGGAAAATTATCAAAAGTAATATATTATGTCAAGCCGTTTTCGAGTTTCGGCCAAATTTATAATTTATTCACCAAAATCCGACAGTCACGATCCGATATCTTGAAATTTGTCACGACAACATATCAACTCAAAACGAGAAAGTTTTAGGTGGTCCTTTAGTCCTTATTTTAGGACATTTACTGCAAAGGTATGGGCAGTCATTCCAGAGTTCTGAGTTCGGAACGGGTAAAATAAAATTTAGAAAATACTAAAGAGTTAGAAATGCCGTGCGAAACGTTTAAATCTTGGTTTTTAAAGGTTGGANGTGTACATAACTATGTATGAGGGTTCGTCTGTTACAATACCACAGCCCAAACGGTAGCAGATAGCGAAAAATTGATAAGAATGGACCCCCCAAAATCATGATATGTAAGCCTGGACACTGTTCAAATAATTCTATGGCTGTGGACAATTAATTTTTGTTTATTATTTTCAATAATGAACAAAATATAACAAATATATGACGAACATTTTTTTTTATTACTCTTTAGTCCCTTGTGACCAGTATTTCTAAAAGGCGGGCATGGATTTAGATTCCAACCAACAGCCGCCAGGTTCTGGAACTGGCTCATAGATATCAAATATCTTTTTTTTGTGTGTGTGACCATTTCCAAAGACAGGACGCCGATAAACAACTTGGTAACCCTTATTTTTCCCCTTTCCACATATGTTGCTTGCAAGGATTGGGGAAGAAAACCTTTCAATTTGATATTTTTGCAAATATGGAAGTCCAGTCAAAAGGAAAGTATATGAGGGAAAAAGGAAAGTTGATATTTTTGAGTGAGAAGTTATTCAGACGTGTGGAAAATTTCCCCTAGGAGTTGTATTCTACAAGGTGCCTTGAACGATCCACTCGAAATATCCCATTAGAGGAACTGATTGGAAAAGCAAATGTTTATTTATTTAGAGAGGCAAACTTTTCTAGTAGTTCTCAGAATTTTAATACAATCAGGGGAGGTGTGAGGGAGTCGTACTTAAAAATATTAAGTAGACCCCCCTTACACCCNGTAAACAGTATTAATGTATTTTGGATTTACTTGAGATCTGTACTCAAAATGGGTTCTGAGTGTTTAAGTTGATCGTTGCATAATTCTGTTGTGGCATATGTACCTATCTTTTCAGTTTTGCAAAAAAAAAGTGTAAAAAGAGAAAATCTTTGAAAATATTACGAAGATCAAATCAAGAGTCTAGAATTCTATTCAGGGTCTGGACAGCGATACCAATCGTTGTGAACACAATAAAATTAGATAAATTTTTGCACAAACTTGCGATTTGACAGTTAAATCTCAAACAAATGCAAAGTTATAATCAGAGAAGTGTTGAAAAATCTCAACTTTAACTTGAAATAACTGCGGTTTTGTATTTAGTGCCGCGCTTAGACTTTCAATTTACATATTATTCTTCTACTTTTGAAGAAATGTATTAAAAAAAGAGGTGGACCCCTCTGTTGATTTGAGTACAAATCTATATTAAGACTCATAAATGCTAGGTAGTATTTTTATAATTTTGTATGTTCAAAAACGGATGAATCCGTACGCCGAACATCACTGTGTATGATAAATCACAAAAAATTATCATTGAAAAAAGGCCAAGTTCCACTTATTCAACCAAAATATTCCGCGTATGAAAGTAGTGATATCTATTATTGGGGCCAAGTTTATTGTTGCTGCTGTATATCCCGCACTTAAATTTTCTGTCTCAATTCTCTTAAAGTAATACCGACTTTACACTTGGTCAGTTTTTTCTGAGGAGATTCGTAAAATACTCGTACTACCTTTTTACAAACCTTTTTTCAATGATAATTTTTTGTGATTTATCATACACAGTGATGTTCGGCGTACGGATTTATCCGTATTTGTACGTAAATTCTGACCTGGGAACGGCATACGGAAAGGAGTCTAATTCGTACGCGAAATGTACGGAAAATTAAGGCATCTGGGGCATTACGGAAAATTAAGGTATTTGGTCGAGGTCAACCTTTAATGGTTGACCAAAAAGCGTTCTACTCATGCGCGCGCATGTACAGAAACGGATGTTCGTCCGACTTACATTTTACCATAATAGTGAGTTTACGCGTAATCACGAAAAAAGAACTTTCTTAACAAAAGAGACACTAGAAACGTATAATTGTCTTTTTCTTTAACGATTTTTTTTCGCGGTAATACTCACTAATATTGCGTGGAAACTTGTACAAAAACTGTCTAATAACACTTAAGTATAACATCTTCATGAATACGTGGGTTATACAATTTGCAGTGTTTTTAAAGCATGTACGGAAATGGCATCAATAATACGGAAATTTTTACTATTGGGTACGGAATTGCGCCCATATCACTCACAGAAGACTAATGAGGCACACATCTGGGAGCAAAAATATTGAATGGTGATTAGAACCGGAAACGGAAATTTAGTATAAACTATAAATATAAGTTTTTCACCCAATCGTGTTTTTCTGTTACAGAACCAAAAACTCCAATATGGATCATCTGCAAATTTTGGACAGCTTATTGAAAGAAAATTATGACAGGAGAGCAACCCCGACCAACTATCAAAGTAAGATAAACTATAATTCTATGCTAATTAACTAATTTTGTGAAAGAAAATTATGACAGGAGAGCAACCCCGACCAACTATCAAAGTAAGATAAACTATAATTCTATGCTAATTAACTAATTTTGTGAAAGAAAATTATGACAGGAGAGCAACCCCGACCAACTATCAAAGTAAGATAAACTATAATTCTATGCTAATTAACTAATTTTGTGAAAGAAAATTATGACAGGAGAGCAACCCCGACCAACTATCAAAGTAAGATAAACTATAATTCTATGCTAATTAACTAATTTTGTGAAAGAAAATTATGACAGGAGAGCAACCCCGACCAACTATCAAAGTAAGATAAACTATAATTCTATGCTAATTAACTAATTTTGTGAAAGAAAATTATGACAGGAGAGCAACCCCGACCAACTATCAAAGTAAGATAAACTATAATTCTATGCTAATTAACTAATTTTGTGAAAGAAAATTATGACAGGAGAGCAACCCCGACCAACTATCAAAGTAAGATAAACTATAATTCTATGCTAATTAACTAATTTTGTGAAAGAAAATTATGACAGGAGAGCAACCCCGACCAACTATCAAAGTAAGATAAACTATAATTCTATGCTAATTAACTAATTTTGTGAAAGAAAATTATGACAGGA